>SZWC01003303.1:79307-92187 GCA_023375785.1 Penium margaritaceum | reverse complement strand
GAAAGGTGAAAGAGAGGGAGGAAGGGAGGGATTTGAAAGAGAGAGCGAGAGGGAGGCAGGCAGGAAGGGAGGGAGGGAGAGAGGGAGGGTGGGAGAGGGAGGAGGGCGGAGGGGAGGAACGGATGGAGGGAGGGAGGGGAGAGAAGGGAGGGGGGGAGGGAGGGAGTGAGGGAGAGAGGGAAAGCGAATGAGGGAGGGAGGGACAGAGGCTGTGCAAAGGAATGGTGGAGGGGGCGGTGCATTGGATGTGCATGTAGTGGTGGGGAGGATGCCATAGTCTTGCGCACCACTGCAAAACAGTAAAAGGAAACACCAATCTCTGGGTTCTCGGGCAAGGCCCTACGACCAGGACCGCTACAACATGAAACAGGTGGGGACGATGCCATTGTCCTTCACGCCACCGCCATCGGCACACAAGAAACGACAGTGGGTTCTCAGGCAAGGCCCTACGGCCAGGACTGCTACATCTCAATGCAAAGCAACTCCACAGTGTCAATGGACGCTAAACATACACCTATGGGACATCCCTCGAGAAGACACCTCCTGCTGCTGTGGTGGTGCATCAGACCCCTCACCCTTGTATCCAACAGGGAAGATGGGGTACCACGACTTCAGGGTCATCAGCACCCTCAGCATGTGGCAGGACAGGCGGTGGCGGCGATCACCAATGACCTTTTTGCTTTGGGAGAACACCTGCTCGCATGATGCAGATGATGCTAGCACTGTGGCGATGTCAAGAGCAAGCTGTCGGGGACCAGGGCAGTCAATCGCCAGTGTCTCCATCTTCCACCAGTCCACTCCGAAGCCAATGGCTTCGGCGTCGGGGGCTCTTGCTTGCGTCTCATGCTGTACTCGTCAACCTCCACTTGGTCCTTGTCCCATCCTGTGCCTCCACCTACGGTCCCCTCACCATAAGGGTTGGCCTACCATGCTAACACCTCCTCTGTGCCAACATCCCCAGCCACAGTTGCACTGCCGCTCCCTGCACTCCCCTCTTCCTGTGCTTTCCTCCTCCGTTCAGCACCCACCCTTATTCCCCCGACGAGGTACTTGTCTGCCACAACAGGAAATCGTCGCATCGTCCTCATGATGTCCTCCCGCCCCACCCCCTTCAACTTAGAAAAGTACTCTATGCCCTTCGCGGGGTTCAGCAAGAAAGGACACCAGTACACGTCTGTCACTCCCTTATTGTCTGAGTATTCTAACAACACACGGTGTGCTGCGTCAATACAAGGATGGAGTGTCTTGGGCGTTGTAGTTGCAGCACGCAGGGTAGCAAGCGTCTCACGCAAACCATGGTAATGCGGAAGCACCTTGTGGAGGGTTGGCAGCTTCTCTGACTCAATCAGTGTGCTGACCAAGTCAAACGGCTTCAGCAACTTGACCAAATAGTCAAGAGCCTCCTGCTCTCAACGGTCAAGCTGAAACAGCCTCTTCTTCTCGCTTGTCCACCCCTCCAACCACTTGTCCCATGTAACCTCTGTGTCCTTGAAGGCCTTCTGCATCGCACAGGTGCTGCCTCACTGCGTTGGTGTGTCCAAGACCAACTTCTCTACATCCCCTGCCCTCAGCTCCCACCACTCAATGAAGTTTGGTGAATTCCAGAGTGTGTCAATGATCTGCCTGACACGTGCCAACACCACCATGACATCTGGGCTACTTTCCCACATCTTTTGTGCTGCCACATTCAAGACATGACAGAAGCAGTCGAAGAACCACTGAGCATCAAACTCGTTAGGGTACAAGGCCACAAGCTCCCGCGCCATGGCCTTGTTGGATGCGTTGTCAAACATCACCGACCACACCTTGCCCTCCAATTCCCACTCATCCACCATCACCTAGTGTAATGCCAGCGCCAAGTACTTGCCTATGTGACTCTTAGGCACGGAAGCAAAGTCCAACGTCGCCCTCTAGAGCTTGTACTGATCATCCACCTAATGCACAATGAGAGCAAGTAGGGTGGTGCATTTTCAATATCGTTTCCGCAAACATCGCCAACATCGACATCGAAATATCGATACCAATATCGGTATCGATATCGCTCTGAAATCGAAACCGATATCGATGTCAGCCTTCTGGCTACCGAGTGGCAAACGCCACCCGGCCGCCAATATCGGTTGGTATCGGTAGCCAAACAGGCCCGTTGGGCCTGTTGGCAGATGTCAGCGATATCGCCGATATCGGCAGCAATATTGTCGTTATCGGGTAGCGATATCATCGATATTGCAGCGCGATATCGCCGATATCGCTACCGATATCACCGATATCTCCAGCGCACACTACTTACAACGCTCTTGGTTAATTTCTCCATTGTTGCTCCTACGCTTCCAAGTTTTCACACTTGGAATCCTGCAATTTTGGGGGCTCTCTCTCAAGCTAGTGCACACCAGATCTGCATGTCTAACACCTTCCACATTACATTCCTTGCTGGGAAACAGCACACACACCTCTGGGTGACAGATTGGGCAGCCAAGATGGGGGGCTCCAGGGGTGTGGTGGGTGGATGGAAGGGGTGGACAGGTTCCCAAGATGCAAGTACACAACTTTTCTGGCCCACTATGGCCAACTGATCTATGCCGAATTTTTTTCCAACTTCCAGGCTGGTATTCTCCCTCATTTTTTGGCCCACAGGGACCAACTGATCTATGCCGGATTTTCTTCCAACTTCCAGGCTGGCATTCTCCCTCACTTTTTGGCCCACTAGGGCCAAGTGATTTATCTCGAATTTTTTAGGAGCAGCCAGTCCTTCTCAACAGCCTACAACGGCCCACAACAGCCCACAGCAGCCCACAGCAGCCCACAAGAGGTGCTCGAACAGGTGCAGGAACAGGTGCAGCGACAGGTTTGAAAGCAGGAGCAGTAGCCCTCACCCATCAGCCATCGGCTCTCGGCCCTCTGCCCTCAGCCCTCGGCCCTCAGCCCACATACACGCACACGCACACACACGCGCACGCACAAAAACACCCACACGCACACGTACATGCACACGCACACGTACACACGCTCACACACACGCGCATAATCACACAGCAACAGCAGCCGTCAACAGCCAGCAGCAGCAAGTAGCAACATGGACAACAGGGGGAAGAAGGATGACACTAGTGAGTGCCGGCCTTTTTGGATGGTTTGCTGGGAACAAACGTCAGGGATCACCGACATGATCGACGGCAAGTGAAATTGGGTACCGACTGTGCCACGCGCCACTGCCAGTGCAAGCACTGCTGCTTCTATCGCCAGTGCGTCATTGGCCATTGCTGCAACCATTGCATCCTCAGGTAGTGGTGGTGCAGCTGCCGCATCAGCACCGGCGTCTCAATCCGCACTTGCCGGCAGGGCAAGCCGGTCAACGTCAAAAACAGCAGCATCATCTACAGTAGGTGGTTCTCAAAGGGTGGGGGCAGCTACCACTTTAGGAGGCCCATCCTTACTAACAGGTTAAGCAACACCAGGCACATATCTGCAGACAACAGCAGAAGGACTAGGCGCATTGGGGAGGCAGCATGCAACTGTCATTCTTTCACCCGAGGCATCGCCAGGAACGATTGAGAAGGTGGTAGATGGTGTAGCGGTGTTAGGGGAGCAGCGCAACGATGGGGACAGTGGAACATTGCCAGATTCAGGGAGAGAAGAGGGCACACATGTCCTCCAAACACGAGATGGGGACGAGAGAGNNNACTAGGCGCATCAGGGAGGCAGCATGCAACTGTCATTCTTTCTCCCGAGGCATCGCCAGGAACGATTGAGAAGGTGGTAGATGGTGTAGCGGTGTTAGGGGAGCAGCGCAACGATGGGGACAGTGGAACATTGCCAGATTCAGGGAGAGAAGAGGGCACACATGTCCTCCAAACACGAGATGGGGACGAGAGAGACACAATTAACGTAGGCATGCAGTCGTTCCACGTGGGATCGAGCTTGCAGCGTGAGGCTCGGGTGGAAGAGGTGGGTGAGGGAGGCGAGGAAGCATCACACAGCGGAGCCGTCGATGGACGAGGAGCATTTGCACACACTGTTGCCATAGATGGTAGTAGAGGAGCAGCCAAAGGGCAGAGTGGTAGCGACGAGGAGGATACAGACCCAGAGGAGCCCACGTGTGACATCAACGATGACAGCATTCCAACTCTGACGAGATGGCAAGAGTCATCTAAGCTCACTGATGGATATCGGAAGCGGCAGGTTGAGAAGAAGAGGAAGTTGATTGTAGCCTCCCTCATCGCACAGCGTGAGAGGAAGGGGCAGGGAGGAACATCATCACGTCAGTCATAGGCCTCGTTAGAGTTAGAAGAAGCAACCAAGGCTGGAGAGATGGTGAAGAAGAAGCGCTGGGAGTATGTACAGGCACGAAAGCGGATTTTGGAGGGGATGGAGGATGATGAGGCCTTGAACGCGTTCGTTATGCCAGCAGCACCTGCAGGGGAGGTTGCACATGCTGTAGCGGAGTTTGATACTTGGTTGGAAACCACAGAGTGTGGTAGGGATACACCTAATCCTTAGAAAGAGAAAGGGCCAGCAGTTGACGTGGACGATGACGAGGACGACGAGGTGGATGAGTTTGACGCACTTGCCATGCAGCTCCCTCAGCGTGGGCAGTATGTGACGGATCTAACAGAATGTGCCACCGTTCTATTACAGCACGCATGTACGGCTTGTGGATGGTGCAGAGTTCAAAGCTGAGGTAATGCCTTAGTGGGTGGCAAAGTTGTGGGCTGAGAAGTTGGCTGTAAGGCTCAAGTGCAGTAGAGCAAAGGACTATTGGAAGGATCATCGGATTTTGATGACAGGATGAAGTGGAACACGTGGTACGAGCTCGTGGTGGAGGAAGAGAAGGTGAGGTACGCTATGTGGGAAAAGTTAGGTCTAGAACGGACTCGAGAGAATCGACATTCTTCCCGAGGTGGACGTGTTGCTCACAGGTCCATGGACAGTACGCCCTCAACAGCAGGGTGTGGGAGTGATATCCTGAGCAGCAGGAAGCAAAGCAAGGGGATGTCATTAGGGAGAGGGGTGAGAGCACTGGGACAGGGAGCGCGAGAGACAAGGGAGGGAGAGGTGCTGCTCGAAGGAATGGTACTGCGGTGGCTAGTGTTGGAGAGGGGAGAGGGGTTGGGGAAGAGGGACCGGAAGGGGAAGCAGAGGCGGGGTGAGTGGGAGAGGGAAGAGTGGTAGTGGGCGGCGTAGTCGTGGGCAAGATGCAGGGGTTGTGGGTATAGGCCAGAAACCAGCGAGGGAGGAGGAGGAGATAGCCTCAAAGATGATGGGGTAGACCAGACATGGAACCCAGAGGATGACGACGAGAATGATGACGATGATGACGAGAGTGGTGGAGAGGATAAGATCGAGGAGCGACCATTGGCAAAGATGGCGACAGCAACTACAGCGCGTGCGGCAAAGGCAGAGGCAAGGTGGGTCGGGCAAGCAAAGCTAATGGACGATGACAGCTTCCATGCACCCGTGGCAAAGGTGCGACGACGTGGTCGAGCCATGGGAGGCAACAAGTAGAAAGTGAAGAAGGTTGCATGGCACCCTGGCTGGGATGAAGTGAAGAACGATGTAAGAGTGAGGGAGGCGGCAATGCAGCATGGGCCTGGCAACCCGTAGTGGATCGAGATGTATTAGAAGAGTGATGACCCTGGGAGCTGGATATGTATAGTCTGCAATGAGGCGAAGATTGGAAATGATAGCAGTCAGACGAATCTGACGAGTCATGTGAAGTCTTGCCACAAGAAGAGAGCGTACGACGTCTTCGAACCTCCAAAAGAGGAGGCACACACCCATGGCGCCCCCATCCACATTGCCATCGCCAGCAGCAGTGGATCGGCATTCTCTCAGAGTCGGCATGAGGAGAAAATGCCCCGCGTGTGGGTAAAAAACAACCTCTCGTTCAGGAAAGTGGAGCAGGAAGAAGTGAAGGAGTGGGTTGCTAAGCTGAACCCTCAAGCAACACTGCCACATCGACACCTGCTAGCAGAGTCGATTGACATAGATTGGAGGTTGTACAAGTATTTCCTGAAGCAAAAGTTGAAGAAAGCAAAAAGTAGGCGAGCACTAGCGATAGACATTTTGACAAGTGGTAACCGCAGATCATACGTTGCTGTCATTGTGCATTGGGTGGATGATGAGTACAAGCTACAGAGGGCGACGTTGGACTTTGTCTCTGTGCCTAAGAAACACAGGCAAGTGCTTCGCGCAAGCATTACACACAGTGGTGGTTGATGAGTGGAAATTGGAGGGCAAGGTGCGGTTGGTGACGTTTGACAATGTATCCAACAAGAAGGCCATGACGCGAGAGCTTGTGGCCTTGTACCTTGAGGACCTTGATGCTCAAAGGTTCTTTGGCTGCTTCTGCCATGTCTTGAATGTGGCAGCACAAAAGATATGGGAAAGTGGCCTTGATGTCATGGTGGTGCTGGCGCGTGTCAGGCCGATTATTGACACACTTCGGAGTTCACCGAACCTCATTGAGTGGCGGCAGTTGAGGGCAGGGAATGCAGAGAAGCTGGTCTTGGACACACCAACGCAATGGGACAGCACCTACGCAATGTGGAAGGCCTTCAAGGACACAGAGGTTACACGTGACAAGTGGATGGAGGGGTGGACAAGCAAGAAGAAGAGGTCGTTTTAGCTTGATCGCTGGGAGCAAGAGGCTCTCGACTGTTTGGTCAAGTTGCTGACGTCGTTTGACTTGGTGAGCATGCAAATGGAGTTAGAGAAGCTGCCAACCCTCCACCACGTGCTCCCGCATTACCATGGTTTGCGTGAGACGCTGGCCACCCTGCGTGCTGACGCCCAAGACGCTCCATTCTTGCATTGACGCAGCAAACCATGTGTCGTCTCAATACTCACACAACAAGGGACTGACAGACGTGAACTAGTGCCCTCGTTTGCTGAACCCCGCCAAGGGCATGCAGCACTTCTCTAAGTTGAAAGGGGTGGGGCGGGAGGATATCATGACCACAATGCGACGATTTGCTCGTGTGGCAGACAAGTACCTCATCGAGGGATCGGGCGTGCGAGCAAAACGGAGGAGGAAAGCGCAAGAAGAGGGGAGTGCAGGGAGCGACTGGGCAACTGTGGCTGGGGATGTCGGCACAGAGGAGGTGCCAGCATGGGAGGCCAACCCTTATGGTGAGGGGACCACAGGTGGAGGCATAGGATGGGACGAGGACCAAGTGGAGGTTGACGAGTACTACATGAGACGCAAGAAAGAGCCCCCGACACCGAAGTCACTGGCTTCGGAGTGGACTAGTGGAAGATGGAGACACTGGCGATTGGGTGCCCTGGTCTCTGACAAAGTGCTCTTGACATCGCTGCAGTGCCATCATCATCTGCATCAAACGAGCAGGTGTTCCCCCAAAGTAAAGAGGTCATTGGTGATCGCCGCCACCGCCTGTCCTGCCACATGTTGAGGGTGCTGATGACCCTGAAGTCGTGGTATCTTATCTTCGCTATTGGATATAAGAGTGAGGGGTCTGATGCACCACCACAGCAGCAGCAGGTGCCTTCTTCAAGGATGTTTCGTAGGTGTATGTTCAGCGTCCATTGACACTGTGGAGTTGCTTTGCATTGAGATGTAGCAGTCCTGGCCGTAGGGCCTTGCCTGAGAACCCACTGTCGTTTCTTGTGTGCCGATGGCGGTGGCATGAAGGACAATGGCATCGTCCCCACCTGTTTCATGTTGTAGTGGTCCTGGCCGTAGGGCCTTGCCCGAGAACCCAGAGATTAGTGTTTCCTTTTACTGTTTTGCAGTGGCGCGCAGGACAATGGAATCCTCCCCACCACTACACGCATATCCAATGCACCGCCCTTTCCACCATTCCTGCGCACACCCTCTGTCCCTCCCTCCCTCATTCGCTTTCCCTCTCTCCCTCACTCCCTCCCTCCCCCCTCCCTTCTCTCCACTCCCTCCCTCCATGTGCTCCTCCTCTCTGCCCTCCTCCCTCTCCCACCCTCACTCCCTCCCTCTCGCTCTCTCTCAATCTCCCTCCCTTCCTCCCTCTCTTTCACCTTTCTGCCCTCCTTCCCTCCCTCCCTCACTCTCTGCCTCCCTCTCAACCCTTTTATCTCTATTTCTCACTTTTTCTCTCATATTTGCATAGATATCAATTCAAATATTGATTTCAAAAAATTGTTCACCATATCGGCGATATCGATATCGATATCAATATCGATATTGACCCCTGTTGGGGTCGATATTGATGTAAAAAAGTTATATCGATATGGATATCGCGATATCAATATCAATATTGATATCGATATCACAATATCACCACCGTGACAGTAAGGTACGATCTGCGGTTACCACGTGTCCAAATTTTTGTCGCCAATGCTAGGCTGCTTTTTGTCTTCTTCAATTTCTACTTCAGGAAGTACTTGTACAGCCCCCAATCTGTCCGAATTGACTCTGCCAGCTGGTGTCTGTCTTGCAGTGTTGTTGGAGGGTTGAGCTCAGCTACCCACTCCTTCACTTTTTTTTGCTCTACCACCCTGAACAAGAGGTTATTCTTGACTCACACGCGGCACATACTCTTCTCATGCCGGCTCTGTGAGAAAGCGGGTCCACTATTGCTGGCGATGGCAAACTGGATGGCGGCGCTATGGGTGTGTGCAACCTCCTCTTTTGGAGGAACAAAGACGTCGTACGCTCTCTTCTTATGGCAAGATTTCACGTGACTCATAAGATTTGTCTGAAGGCCACCATTCCTAATTTTTGCCTCACTGCAGACTATACACATCCAGCTCCCAAGGTTATCAGTCTTCTCATATAGCTGATCTACTCTAGGTTACCAGGTCTATGCTGCATTGCTGCCTCCCTGACACTAACATCGTACTTCATTTCATCTCACCCAGGGTGCCATGTAACCTTCTCCACTTTCTCCTTGTTGCCTGCCATGGCACCTGTCATCGTCCATCAGGTTTGCTCGCCCAAACCGCCTCGCCTCTGCTTTTGCCGCACGCGTTGCAGCTGCTGTAGCCATCTTTGCCACTGGTCGCTCCTCGGTCTCATCCTCTCCACCACTCTCGTCATCATCGTCATCATCCTCATCGTCATCCTCCAGGTTCCATGTCTGGTCTGCCCCATTATCTTTTGAGGCTTCCTCCTCCTCCTCCCTCGCTCGTTTCTAGGCCCTACCCGTCCCCCTTGCATCTCGCCCACCACCACCTCTCCTCCCTCTCCCACCCACCTCGTCTCTGCTTCCCCTTCTAGTCCTTCCACCAACCCCTCTCCTCTCTCCACCACCAACCAGTGCGGTACCATTCCCTCCAACAGCACCTCTCTTTCCCTCGTCTCTCGCGCTCCCTGTCCTACTGCTCTCACCCCTCTCCCCAATGACAATCCCCTCAACCTAGAGCAACACGTCCACCTCGGCGAGAATGTCGATCTTTCGTTGAGGCCGCTCTAGACCCAACTTCTCCCACAAAGCGTATCTCACCTTCTCCTCCACCACGAGCTCGTTCCAAGTGTTCCACTTTATCTTGTCATCAAAATCTGGTCGCCCTTTCTAATAGTCATTTGCTCTGTTGCACTTGAGCTTCACAGCCAACTTCTCAGCCCACAACTTTGTCACCCACTCCGGCATAACCTCAGCTTTGAACTATGCATCATCCACAAGCGGTGCATGCCTGCTGTAATAGAACTATGGCACATCCTCTGGATCCGTCACATACTGCCCCCGCTGTGCGCGCTGCATAGCAAGTGCGTCAAAGTCATCCACCTCGTCCTCCTCGTCATTGTCCACGTCAACTGCTGGCCCTTTCCTCTTCTCAATTCCAGTTGGGGCCCTACCATCCTCTATGACTTCCAACCAAGCATCAAACTCCGTTGCTGCATGTGCCACCTCCCCTGCAGGTGCTGCTGGCATAAAGAGCACGTTCAAGGCTTGATCAGCCTGCATCCCCTCCAAAATACACTTTCGTGCCTGTAGATACTCTTAACACTTCTTTTCCACCATCATTCTAGCCTTGATTGCTGCTTCTAACTCTAATGAGGCATTTGACTGATGTGATGATGTTCCCCTTGCCTTTTCCTCCTCTCATGCACTGCGAGGTGGGAGTCTACAATCAACTTCCTCTTCTTCTCAACCTGCCGCCTCTAACATCTATCATTTAGCTTGAAAGTCTCCTGCCATCTCGTCAGTGTTGGAATGCTCTCATTGTTGATGTCACACGTGGGCTCCTCTGGGTCTGCATCCTCCTCGTCGCTACCACTCTGCCCTTTGGTTGCTCCTCCACTACCATCTATGGCAACAGTGTGTGCAAATGCTCCTCGTCCATCGACGGCTCCGCTGTGTGATGCTTCCCCGCCTCCCTCACCCACCTCTTCCACCTGAGCCTCACGCTGCACGCTCGATCCCACGTGGAACGACTGCATGCCTACGTTAATTGTGTCTCTCTCGTCCCCATCTCGTGTTTGGAGGACATGTGTGCCCTCTTCTCTCCCTGAATCTGGCAATGTTCCACTGTCCCCATCGTTGCGCTGCTCCCCTAACACCGCTACACCATCTACCACCTTCTCCATCGTTCTTGGTGANGTCCATCGACGGCTCCGCTGTGTGATGCTTCCCCGCCTCCCTCACCCACCTCTTCCACCTGAGCCTCACGCTGCACGCTCGATCCCACGTGGAACGACTGCATGCCTACGTTAATTGTGTCTCTCTCGTCCCCATCTCGTGTTTGGAGGACATGTGTGCCCTCTTCTCTCCCTGAATCTGGCAATGTTCCACTGTCCCCATCGTTGCGCTGCTCCCCTAACACCGCTACACCATCTACCACCTTCTCCATCGTTCTTGGTGATGCCTCGGGTGTCAGTTGCATGACAGTTGCATGCTGCCTCCCCAATGCGCCTAGTCCTTCTGATGTTGTCTGCAGATATGTGCCTGGTGTTGCTGAACTTGCTAATAAGGATGGGCCTCCTAAAGTGGTAGTTGCCCCCACCCTTTGAGAACCACATGCTGTAGATGATGCTGCTGCTGTTGACGTTGACCGGCTTGCCCTGCTGGCAAGTGCGGATTGAGACGCCGCTGCTGTTGCGGCAGCTGCACCACCACTACCTGAGGATGCAACGGCTGCAGCAATGGCCAATGATGTCCTGGCGATAGAAGCAGCAGTGCCGGCACTAGCAGTGGCGCGTGGCACATGCGTTATGGACCCAATTTCACTTGTCGTCCGTGATGTCGGTGATCCCTAACGTTTGTTCCTAGCAAACCATCAGAAAAGGCCGGCACTCACTAGTGCCATCCTTCTTCCCCCTGTTGTTGTCCATGTTGCTACTTGCTGTTGCTGGCTGTTGACAGCTGCTGCTGCTGAGTGATTATGTGCGTGTGCGTGTACGTGCGCGTGTGCGTGTGCGTGTGCATGTGCGTGTGCGTTTGCGTGTGGGTGTGCGTGTGCGCGTGCGTGTGCGTGTGTGTGTGCGTGTACGTGTGCGTGTGCGTGTATGTGGGCTAAGGGCCGAGGGCCGAGAGCCAAGGGCTGATGGCTGAGGGCTGCTCCTCCTGCTTTCAAACCTGTCAATGCACCTGTTCCAGCACCTCTTGTGGGCTGTTGTGGGCTGTTGTGGGCTGCTGTGGGCTGCTGTGGGCTGTTGTAGGCTGCTGAGAAGGACTGGCTGCTTCTAAAAAATTCTAGATAAATCACTTGGCCCCAGTGGGCCAAAAAATGAGGGAGAATGCCGGCCTGTAAGTTGGAAAAAAAAATGGCATGGATCTGTTGGCCCCAGTGGGCCAGAAAAGTTGTGTACTTGCGTCTTGGGAACCTGCCCGCCCCTCCCATCCACCCACCACGCCCCTGGTGCCCCCCATCTTCGCTGCCCAATGTCACCCATAGGTGTGCGTGCTGTCTCCCAGCAAGGAATGTAATCTGGAGGGTTTTGGACTTGTAGATCTGGTGCGCACTGGCTTGAGAGAGAGCCCCCAAAGTTGCAGGATTCCAACTGTGAAAACTTGGAAGTGTAGGAGCAACATTGGGGAAAGTAACAGAGAGCGCTGTCATTAGTGTGCGCGGACGATATCGCCGATATCGGCAAATATCGCGCTACGATATCGCGGATATCGCTGGCAATATCGGCGATATTGCTTGCGATATCGGCGATATCGCTCCCGATATCGCCGATATCTGCCAACAGGCCGAACGTGCCTGTTTGGCTACCAATATCGGCCGATATTGGCAGCCGGGTGGCATTTGCCACCCGGTAGCCAGAATGCCGATACCGATATCAATATCGATATTTCTACATCGATATTGGCGATATTTGCCAGAATGATATTGAAAATGCACCACCCTACATGCAGCGGACACTTCACCGACCCTTTTTGCCCCTCAAACAAAGATATGTGCTCAAAACACACTCCAACCCTAACATGAGATCCTGGTCTTGAAATCTTATGGAGAATCTCATTGTTGTCGTTGAAAAGGACAGGTAATTGTTCCGACTGCTGGCGCAGTCGGAACAACTCCAGGTTTCGAGTCCACAGGTCTGTGATTCGACTCTCTAGTGGCAGCTGCAGGCGTTCCTGCCTGCTTGCTTCATTGGCAACGGACTCTGGCCCACCCGCAGCCGGTCTGTTGCCAGGTTCGGACTCTGGCCCACCCGCAGCCGGTCCGTTGCCAGCTGGCCACGGGCTGGCGCTCGCACGCTGGAGTCTGAGCTAGCCACCGCGCCGCCCCAGGTCGTTCCATCTGGGCTAGGTCGCCGCCGGCAGGCAGCCAGCGGCCGCCACTGCCTGCACGTCCAGCACCGAGCCAACGGAGTTGTTCATCCGTGTGGGACACGCGGAAGGGCGGCTCTGGGATTGGGGTGTCATCCGCCGTGCCTCACACTCGCCCCAGGAACTGAGAAGAGAGAGAGAGGGAGAGGGAGAGAGAGAGAGAGAGAGAGAGAGAGAGA
>SZWC01003303.1:63333-65281 GCA_023375785.1 Penium margaritaceum | reverse complement strand
ACAACGACGACGACGAACACGAACACGAACACGACGACGACAACGACGACGACGACAACAACGACAACGACCACGACCACGACCACGACCACGACCACGACCACGACCACTACGACGACGACGACCACCACCACCACCACCACCACGGCGACCACAAGGACCAGCAGGATGATGACGGCCACCACCACCAAGACGACGACCATGGCGAAGACGAGGGTGCGTGGGGAGAACTGCCTTCATTCATTTTATGTCGAGAAAAATTCTATTTTTCTTCCCTGCTTGATTGATTTCCATCTTATCTCGATTAAGATAAGACGAAAACAAAACACCCCTCAGGGCGGGTCTGTTTATCTGCGACAATAATCGCCCAGACACTTATCACTGCTGGGCAATAGTTATCGTCTGGGCAATAATCATCACCCGGCAGCCAACGAGAATCGTCTGCTGGGCGATAATCATTGCCCAGCAGCCGACAAGTATCGTCTGCTGGGCGATAACTTTCGCCCAGCGTGCAAAAATCATCGTGTAGCCGCGGCGATAACTATCGCCTGGTGATAAAATATCGCCAGGCAACAATTATTGCCGCGCTTGGGGGTCCGGCAGCCCATCTAGGGCCTGATAGACCTCCATTCCTGCTTCTTGTTGGCCGTTACTCTCTCTACGGCGAACTCCACACTTGTACCTGCACAGCGCTAGCAAGCAGCAGCAGCACTGCAACAGGAACAGCAGCAGCAGCAGCAGCACAGAAGCGTCGCCGTCGGCATGGCAGGCACACCCTCATCACCACCACAAATGCGAGACTATGTCCAGCAAGATTTGGACAAAGTCAAGGCGTGGGGAGTGCCCTCGCCAGGGGAGCTGCAGCCATGGGTGGGAGACGCAGCTCCCCCCGATGTGCGGGCTTGTCGTATGGCTCCACAGCGGCAGCTGCAGACCTAGCCGCCTCCCCTCCGCTCTCACAGTCACCGATGGCATCGGTGATGCCATCGCAGGAGAACGTAAACGAATTCGTCGACACCCTTCATGAACTTGTGGGGAAAGGGGGGGGGGGCAACAGCAACAGCAGCGCACCATGAGCAACAAAGAGGCCGCGAGCCTCACTGAGGAAAACCTCAAAGAGGAGGCCAATGTCGAAGGTGGACAGGGTGGGGAAGGGGGGGATGTGGGGGGGTGGGGGGGTGTGGGTGGGGAGGGATGGGGGGGATATGGGTGGGGAGGGGGCGGATGTGGGTGGGGAGGGGGCGGCTGAGGGTGGGGAGGGGGCGGATCTGGTTGGGGAGGGGGCGGATCTGGGTGGGGAGGGGGCGGCTGGGGATGGGGAAGGGGGTTTTGAGTGGGGGGCTGAGGGGAGTGGGCCGACTCATGGTGGGGATGAGGATGAGGATGATTGTGGGGAGGGGGTAACTGGGGTTGGTGAAGGGGCGGAGTTGGACAGGGGGGCTGAGTACAACATATTGTCCTTTGCGCTGCCGTCTTCTGTGAGGAAGGGGCACCTCAGCGACGCGTCGGAGGCGGGTGACAACGCTGACAAGCCGGTGGATGTCACGGTCAACGACGACGGTGGGGTATGGGAGCTGTCAAAGGCCGGAAAGAGGCGTGCCGCACGTCGCAGTCGTGTCGTGCGGTGCTTCAGGTTCCTCCCCACCCCCTCGCGGCCCCCAATGAGGGCCTCCTCTCCCCTCCCCAGTTTAGGCGCCGCTACCTTGTGCCACAGCCACAGGAGCGGCAGCCACGGCAGCAGCAGTAGCAACAGCAGCAGCAGCTACGGCAACAGCAGCAGCAGCCACGGCGGCAGCAGCAGCAGCAGCAGCAGCAGCCACAGCAGCAGCGGCACCACAGCACCGACACATGCCCCAGCAACGGCAGCCGCAAGGCACACTGCTGCCACAAGAGCGGCAACAGCAGCAGCTGCGGCAGCAGCAGCTACAGCAGTGTCCCGGGCTCAGAG
>SZWC01003303.1:18333-58333 GCA_023375785.1 Penium margaritaceum | reverse complement strand
ATCGAGCCACCAGCTCGGTCCATGTCACCACTACAAAGCATGTACAAATAGGATAAATTTATGAGATAATCCTAGTTTTCGCTCTGTCCTAATGGGATGTGTCGGTTCTAGGCAGATTACAAGTTTTGAACCTATCTGATTCCTAGCCTATCGGATGCTCAACCCTGATAGCGGTGGTCGCAGAAGTAAGCCGACCTGAACGGCTAAATTATTGACTTACCTCCCAGGCCATTCTGGCCGTCATTCATTCGAAAAACGTTTGCCATGCTTGCTTGGGATTTACTGACGCGCTAGCCTTCACACATTCACAACGGTTCGAACGCAGGTCCTGTTCTGTTCTCCGTTATTAGTTCGGTTCAGCCGAAGTGGGCCTGACTGAAACATCTACAATGACATAAAATTAGTGCCCTTTAAAAACTTGACGTTTAGCCGGCGTACCAGGTAGGTCTCTCACGTCAGGTCAGAGTTTGGCGCTTACGAGATTCGCCGACGGAGTTTGGCATGCGCTATTGCTGGCCGTCACATAATACTTCACCTATTTTTCGGAACAGTCGCTCGCCTTGTATACCTGTCCTCGTCGTCGCGGAAGGTCGTGGCTACTGGTGGGGTCATCGCCTCGGACAAGTACAAACATGCATCTCGTGTGGTGATGCAATCGCTAGTGAGCAATGCCGGTTAAAAAGTGTAGAATGAGGCTCAACAAGAGGAGAGAAAATAACACAAGAAACCGAACTCGTCAAAAACTCAATTTGTTGAACATCTTCATTTGAAAGCATGAACCCACACCCGTGATCTAGTTTTGCCTCTAAGTGGGCCCCACTAACGTCACTCATGGGTGGGGAAAACCTGTCCCACGACCCTGTCCGTTACCATGGTCAAGCCCATTACCGCGAAAGCAGCCCTATTGACAGCCCCGTTGATAGCCCTATCCATGGCCTCTTGCTTCACCATCTCCACAAGGTGTCGTAGTTGCGGCGAACGCCACAGACTCTTGCCCCCCACTAGCAGCCTTAGGGTACTCGGCCCTAAAGTAGCCAAGCTACATGCAGTTGTGGCACAGCCCGTCAAAGAAGGCTGCGTTACGATGCTCATGCGGCACCTGCGGCTTGTCATTGTCGCGGCTGCGCTTGTTATTGGGGGTCTTGTGCCCACCAACATTCTTTGCTAGAGGGTTTGTGGGTTGCTTGCCTTTTGTCCCGCCTCGCTGTCTGGCTGACCCACCAGCCCAGGCAGCGTTCATGCGCATGACGCGACCTTGTTGTGCACGCGCGTCTGGTCATGCATCAAAGTAATGCTTTGGGTTCGCCGGATACACTTTGCTCATGTAGTCGCGCAATGCCCTCCAGCTTGTCCAAACATGGCCGGTTGTCGTGGTGGTGGTCTTGTCCTTTAGCTTCTCACTGGTCAGTCCGTCACGTAAGTACTCCCGTAGCATGCACTATGGGTACTTGAAGGTCTAGGTACCATTGCCCTCGGTGAAGCTTGCGTTTTTCTTTACGAGTGCGGTGAACTCGCTCAAGTAGGCTTTGAGCGAGCTACCCAACTGTCTAAAGTCCTTGATATTGTGGAAGGTCCACTACGCCTCCTCATGTTGGGTGGACTTCTTACGCATGATCACGTGGAAGGTCTTCGAGGACATGGGCTACCACACAAAGTGTGGTTGTTACGCGCCCCACTCCTTAACCACATACTCAAGGATTGTATCCTCAAGTCGTGTTGTGACGATGTCGTCCCATTGACCGAATGGTGCCTTGTGGACACACAGGACGTGCTCCATGCGATTCAGCCGGTCTGTCGTCTTCATGCCCTTTCGAAAGATCTCCACACTATGGAGGAAGGACGTGTTCATGACCAGCCCTCGAGCTAGGCAATTCATCGCTGTCATCTACGATGGCATCACCACCTGCGGCCTGTTGCGATTGTTCTTACATCCCCACCTTGGTCACACTCTGCAACGCCTTGTCGAGGTCGTCGCATTAGCGGCTTGCCTCATGAGCGGCCAGGTGCTGCATCTGGCGATCATAGTCGAGGTCCGTGATGCTCTGCCCGACGTGGGCCAGCAGATTGGTGAACGCAAACTTCATCTATGATATTGTGAGGGCATCATCGATAGCCTCCAAGGCCTCCCTCTATCCGTGCACCTTAACGCACTGCAAGAGGGTACGGTTTGCATACACGCCTCCAAGGAATCCCACCTCTCTGAGGAGGCTGTCGTCAGCGATAACGCTTGAGTGGACACTGGTCTGCCCCATCACGGCCACATCATAGGAAGGGGGGTCCGCCTCTACTCCTCCGTGTGGTGCCGCACCTCCACCGTCGGCGGTGATCTTGAGTCGCCCGCCACCTCGGACGCCAACTCAACAATCCTTCGGTAGTCATTGCAAAATACCTTCACGGCAACGTTGTCCAGCTCGTTCTCGTAAGAACTTTCCGCGTGTCTAATTTTGGTGCCTTTGCCGCTCTTGGCAGCCTCAATACTATTGGCAACTTCAGGCGATCCAACAAGCATTCTACCCTTCTTGAGTGATCGGCTAGAGTTTGTGGCACAACGATGGCAATGATGGCGATCCTCACCACCTTCACCATCGTTGGCATAGTGCTTGTTGTCAGGATGCACGCCTGGGTAGTCCTCCTTGAGCTCGTCGTTCGTCACATGGGGGTTGTCCACATGCAGGTCGAGGTGCTCGTCATGCACTTTCTCGACTTCCTCCCGCTTCTTGATGTCGCCGAGGTTGGCGCTGGTTGCCATCGTTAGTACAGTTTGGCAACTATGCCCGCTGTGGTGGCTCCCAAGACTTGGAGTCCACCAAGGAAGTGTCATGAGGCCGTCACCGCTCTGCCCTTGTTGGTCTTGGATAGTCCAACACTTGCCATTCCGTCACCCGTGCAACTAGTACGTGAAGACCGTTGTGAGGATCACCCCACAACTTCAAGGAGGTGTCTCCTCTTAAAATCTTCTTTTGCTCACAATCGATGAGGCAGTTATGACTTTAAAGTATATTTTTCTAGGCCGCCATGGTCTGCACAACCACGTAAAAGAAAAGCATTTTTTTCTAGGCCGCCACGGTTGGCACAATCACATGGATTTTGAAACTAGTCTTCTTAAGCCATGACTCACGGCACTTGGCAGCGACTAGAATGTAGGAAAACAGAAAACTATAATTCAAGGGAATGACAAGGGATGTGAGTGCCGCTCACAAAAACAAGAGGAAAAAGTGGGAGAGGAATTCTCACTACTCCTATCAACTCCTTCACTCCCTCTTTCCTACTTCTTGTCTTCCTCTTGTCTTCTTGTCTTCCTTGCACTCCTCATCACACTCCTTGATGCCTCTTGTGTCTCTTGGCGGCATATCCCTTGAGCTAGCAGTATTGGGGAAGCCGCCAAAAATGTTCTGGGTGTCACCCTCCTTCTTTCTAGGATGCTCTCAGACGGTGAGAGCCCCTAGCCCTGAGAAGAAGCATTATGCCAACTTTTGCATGGAGGAGGAAGGAGGGAGCCTTGATAATGGGGAAAGAGTTGGTGGTTTGGGAATGGACACTCCCCACCACATCCAAGAAAGATCCACCTAGTCCCCTGGCAAGTGGAAGAAGCTTAGAGGAGCTAGTAGAAAAATGTAAAGCTCCTCAAGAGCTTTCCAACGCAGTCTACGGCGCTTAAAACGATTAAGTCTTGAGACCGGTATCCCTCTCTGGAGTTTCTACTGTTATTGTAGTTGCTCATGGTGCTTTACATCTTTAGGAGCTACTGCAAGTAATGCATTCTAAGCTGCGAGGGTCGGCATGCTCTAAAAACCACTGTAAAGAGTCGAATCTCCAGATCCTGCACTTAGGTCCTCATCAAAGTTCACAGAATTACGTCTAGAGCTTGCTCAAGGGGTTTCCATCCTCCGTGTCACTCTGGGGGCAATCATTATCAACAACCCATGTAAGGAGACTTGAATGCTTCAAGTCTCAGGAGACCCATTTCCGTTTCTACCTCTCCCCCTCATTCTAGGTTCCAAACGAGAGGGGTGTTCCTTGAAAGTCGTGAGTTTGTACGAGTTTTTTCGTAAATGAAACTCAAAGTTTGTAACGATTACACTCGAGTTTTTTTTTTCACGACGACGCAAAATTATTGCGTGCGAGGCACCTCTAGCAATATCGCGGCGGCGCTAATATTCCTCTCGTGCCCCACTCCCTTGCTCTCTATCCCTCGCTTCGCTCACTTGAGCAGGCGGGAAGGAGATAGTGAGGACGAGGGCTCTAGGCCATAGGCCTCAGCCCTCGAGGCCTCGCGGCCTCCTGGCCGCTTATCGAGCCATCAGCTCAATCTGCGGCTGGTGGCTCGTCGGCAGGTGGCCGGCTGGTCACTTGACAAGCCGCCGGCCACCCAGCTGGCTGGCAGCCGGTCGGCCAGTAGCCAGTGGGTGGCTGACCACCGGCCAACCCTCACAATAACGAGGGGTGGCTTGTGACCAACCCCTCGTTATGGCAAGTTGAGAGGGCCAAAACGACCCTCCTGCTACACAAGTGTACGAATTTTTCAGCGAGTGTCCAAAAAAATCAAAGAATAGGATGAAACATACTTTTGTTCTTGGGCGCTCACATCAAACAACGTGTTCAACGCCACATTGTGAGTGGCTGCTTCTAATAAAATTCACCAAGAAATCGTGGAGCTTTGAGAATACGAAGGCGCGATTTTATGAAAGTTTAGTGACGTCGAGTCGTCCACCTGAGAAGCATGACAACATCAGTATTCTTTGCCATGATTCCTACGACCCACCTAAGAAGTGGGCAGATATTTCCCAACCTTTTGGAATAGAATATTGGAGGTAGCGGCACGTACTCAAATTTTCCTTGGCCGATCATCATCAAATTATAAGATCGAGGTACGGTGTGCCAGAGACGCAATGGCTGAAATGCTGAGGTGTGAAGTTTAGGAACTCATGTATATCATGGGACGTAACAATTTCTCCAGTTAGCCGTGATGCCCTGACACCTTGTGGGATGTAGGTCGATCCCGGGTAATGTAACCACGAACCTCATGATTGGCATCACGCTGATTGTCTTTAGGCTTTCACTTGTTATGCGAAGCATCATAGCTCTGCCACTTAACCAGATACGCCGTGACGTTCTTCCATTAGAGGTAACAAAAAATCTTCAACGGCGTTTTCCATGCACTTATCTGCTTGGATACAAGGCGCCAAAGGCACGTTTTTTCTAGGTAAGTGCTCGTTAGGGTCCCGGCAGAGGTTGAGTGTGCTAATGTGGAACACCATGCAGGCAGCCATGCTTTCCATTGGCTTGATAGTTGTGAGGGACAGTTTCCACATGTCGTCGATTGGGAAGAGCCCCAGCCACTAGGATTTTGGTTAATTCCTTACAAAAGATTTTTGCGCTGCTGAGTAGGAGGCAATCAAGAACATGAACTTTGGTTTCCTTCCAATGCTTGTCGAATGTTCACTTCATAGCCGCCTATGTCTTCGCAAGTGTTTGGCAATTCTCATCCAAGATGCTTCGAAAGTCTCGCCCGTGCATGTTGACTGCCAGTATGCTGCTCAAACTACATAAACTCGCCAAAGTTTAGGAGAGTTTTCCATAAATCACCTTGAAAGGAATCTTTTTGGTTGTCACTCAGGTTGCAGAGTTGAACGCAAGCTTTGGCTGTTGACAAATTGACTGTCCAGTCAGTGCCATGCGCCTCACATATAGTTTGGAGCAACAGTTTGACTCTTTGGTTGGTGCACTCAGTTTGAACATCAAGTGGGAGATAGAACATCATTGATAGTTGGACCTAACTGCAGTAGCAAGTCATCTGCTCTTGCCAGTGTTTTCTGAAGAATTTCCCATTGCTGTCGGTGGTGATGGAAGAGGGGCATCATGTAGTTGGACGACAACATTAAGGAACAGCGACACTGTTCCTTCTCCAGTGACCATGGTTCTCATTGGAATGAATTGATACATGTTCAGGAGCCATTTGACCACCGCGAGCATTGCATCAAACCCTTCTAATCTAATGGGTAAGCCCTTCGTAAACTCCTTGGAGATGTTCGACCATGGTTGTTTAGGTACCGGTACAGGTTGAAGTAAACATGCGGATTTGGTTCATTGTGACTTATGGCATAGATAGAGATTGCTGGTTTTCCAGCAGTTTACGACGTGGGCTTGCATCGTGTTCCACAATAGTACTTTGTAGAGTTTTTGAGAGTTTTATCCTTGCCGAAGCATCCATGCAAGCTAGTGTCGAAGCACTTTTTTTATAGCATCGGTTTGAGTTTGTCCTTTGGGGATACGATGAACTAGTGACTAAATCAATAGTGCTAACGCGGGCCGTTGAACCAGAACTTGGTTCTGTCGTACTTGTCAAAATTCTCGTAACCTTTAACGAACAAACTCACGAGGTGTAGGTCTCTGTTGACAGGCAAAGTTATGACCCCAGCCATCCAGTAGGGTCGTTGACTAAGCGTGTCTGTCGGATATGTTTTCCTTGGTTGGTATTTTATCTCTTCATCAGAGTTGGACTAAAGAAGATAACTCATTGAGTATTTCAACAACTCATACTCGGCCGAATTAAAAGGTATGGAAGTATGTGGTGGCGGGTGTGGACAACACGAGGTCATCATTCCAGATATTACTTTCATGTCTTGGTTGCATCTACGACCGCCCACATTTCTTCATGCACGACGTAATTCAGCTTTTGACCACGCTCTTTCATTGACATGCACACTGCCGATTTGTCCTCGCCACTGTTGTCTTGGAGGATAACGGCTTTATTGGACGCATCGGTGACCATGATGTAGCCCACCGTTCAATCCGATAATCACACGGCTGGCTCTGAGATGAGAGAATTTTGCAAATATTTGAATGCTTCTTGTTCACTCTCTCCAATTCCAAGCGGTGGTTCTACGAATGATGTCAGAGAGAGGCACTGACACACAAACAATGTACTTACAAGTGGAAGAAAATAGTTGTAGAATCCCAAAAATACCTTGTCATTCTGGATGTTGGTGGATGTTGGCCAATCAACAATTGCCAACACTTTCTTTGGGTCCATGGTGATCCGTCCAATGTCGATGATGTGGCCCCAAAAACTCGTTCGGTCGGCGACCAAAGCTGCAGCTAGAGTCTTTGTAGAAACTTTCTCTTTATGAAATCTCAAGAATCTTTTGGAGATTTCCACTACGCTCCGCTTGGATGCAATCATACAGCAGGATGTCATCAGGATATACTCTGGCAAATTCACCAAGGAAGGATTAAAAAATGTTGGTCATAGCCACCATAATTAGTGCAGGTGTGTTTTTAAGTCCAAAGGGCACGATTATGATTCCAAATATCTTATGTCTGGTGTAAAGCATCGTTGTCTAAATGTTCATAACAGATACCCTACTGAATTTTAAACTCGATGTTAATCCATTTTGTTGGTCGCCGAATCTTGCCGTATTAGATGCTTCGCCGAGTTCATCGAGGCACTAAAACAATCTGAGAGGCAGAAAATCAAGTTTAAAGTGCCACCCAGCATGGTTCACTACCGGGTTCATTCTGGTCCTTGTCTTGCGTGTAGAAGCTTGCGTTATTTGTTCAAAGTACACGTTCGGGGTGTAGCTTCATGTCACAGTGGTTCAAATCACCGAACAGTTGTTTGAATCTTTGGATCCTCGCGTGCGCTGGACATGCGGCGATCACCGCGTGTCGAGTGCATGCGACGACCCTTGCAGTCATCCGACAGATTGCGTACAAATGAACACACACCACGTCGTCAAGTGCAGAAGAGTTGCTGCTTCACCGAATTGGAAAAATTGTATAGGATCGATCGCCAAAATTAACGTTCCACATTGTAGCATTCAATGATTCCCAAGAAAACAGAAAGAAATTACCTGGTCGATGAAAAAAAAAAATTCTAAATTCATGACTGCTCAGTCAACGAATCTAAAATTTAATAGGGTACATGGATCTGATGATGACCAGTGCATGAACCGATTTTGGTGAGAATTCTTGCTCCACAGAGTTGTGGTTGAAAATTCAACCTTCTCATGGAAGGGACTGGTGGCTTTTGATGTTAATGTTGTTCAATGCCCTGTTGTCCGTTGACATGCACATCTTTCCAGTTTTATTTTGGAAAAGAATTACCGTTCCGGCGTGAGGTGGTATGAATGACCCGATGAACCCTTCATTAACCACCTCGTCATGCTATTGTTTGAGCTTGACAAGCTCATAGTTGCTCATCCAAGAATTACCCTTGATCGTTGGTGTATTGCCTGTTCTCACGTCTATCCCATGGTCGAAGTTTTCATTGCGGAGGTAGCTCTCAAGGCAGTTTGTGCGAAAAACCTCCTTCAAAATCCTTGACAAATTATTCAAACTCCTTTGAAATAGCTACGGACATGTCAGATGTTGGGACTGATGTGGATAATACTTTTGCATCTGATGTTGTGATCTCCTCTGCTTCTCCTGGATCCATGTGGACTAGTCCCTCTTGTGCTCCGCGTCGCAGGGACCACATATCGACATCCCTTGATATCGGCTGCGTGCATTGTTTTGTGACTACTCTAACCTCCTCTCCCAAAGAAACAAATGTGTCCAGGGCAGGTGTGTACGAAACCTTGTGAGCGTGATATTTCTTCCACTTGCAAATAGTTGGTCGACAAGGTTGCAAAGGTGGCTTATTATCTCAAGATGTGAATTGAGGGTAGGGATGTCAAACATGCAGCCGGCCTCCTATAACAAAGAGAAGTTTAAGCACTTCCACCATTCGTGTTTAATCACCGCGAAAATGTACATCCAGAAGAGTTGTGGACACCCACAATAGAAGAGTAAGGAAGCTTCAAAGAGCCATCGTTCATTCTTTAACACCGTTTCCTCTAACTCCCTGTTTTAACATGAATTATAGTACCCTAGGACACTTTGATTTCGATGTCAACTTTTTTTTCTTAGCTATTAAAAACTCATCGAGAATGGGCTTTTGTCAATTTTAGATGTACCATTAAACTAGTGCTAAAAGTTTTTTATCGATTTCAATGGTCTACCCCCACTTTTTTTGTCACATTCAAAACTGGGCACTGTGCCTTGACTTCTTCTGGTTCAGGAAATACAGAGAACAAGAGGCAGGTGTTGCACGCAAAGCGTGCATAGGGTTACATAATAACTGAGCAAAAGTATTCATATTGGTATCTCGTAAGAGGCTAAATAATTGCCCGCAATCTGGACCACATAATGGAAGGTTTGTCATGAGAATTTACTTCGTGCATGGAAACAAAAACTGGTTTTAAATGGACTGCCAAACTGTCACCCCCATTCTCTCAAACTATTTTTTTGTTGCCCATTGTGTATGCTGTAGGCGAACTCTTTCTGAATTACATCAAGCTACGCTAGTTTTTTATTTTCCAGCTTTAGTGGATGTAAAAGCGGAATAAAAGAACAAACAAAATTCGAATGAATGCGCTTGAAAGTATAGTATTGTGTATAGAAACATGTATAGCAAGTATAGTATTATGTATCGAACAAGAACCTCAAAAGGTGTTTCTTCTCTTCTTTATGAATTTGGTTCTATCTGATGATTGATATATTTAAATGATGTTAACTTGTTCTTGTATTGTGGACATGTTAGTTTCACACGTTTATTACAAGCTTCACTTAATAAAGATTTATCTTTGAGATTTTTGGATGAACATTGAATGTTTCCTTATTTTACAATAGATGATATGAAGTAATTTCAGGCAGGATTTTATTTATTTACCTTCTTGTATGGTGGTGGTTGAATTTCCTTTCTTTCAATTGCATTTTGACCCTGCTTGAAGCCGGGCTCACGAGTCTCGAGAGTTTAGCATTACGACCAGTTTTATGAAACAGCATAGGGCGAGGCCAATGGGGAGCGACTGGAGGGCCTAAACGTACAGTCCATGCCTTTGAATCATAGCATCGGACTGCTCATTCCGTACTATCCGGGGTGTGTCCGGAATTCTAGGTCGATGTCCGTGATTTTTTTCGTGTGGGCCGACCACACCTGGCCGCCCGCGGACATGGGGGGGCATACAGTCTGACTGATTCTTGCGCCCTGGTTGGTGGATATGGCAGAAAAACGACCGATCCACCAATCACGATTCTCTTGAAGCAACTTTTGGCCACGAATAGATTGTAATAGGTTACTATGCAACCCAAAAAATGTGCAGGTGCCCGATGAGTTCATGCACCTGGATGTGCAATCTGGTGGTTTTTTATGCCACTAACTGCTCCTCGTCTTGCGTTTGGCGTTTGGTGGATGTCAAAGGTGAGAGCGACGATTGCACATTCTTGTAGCGTGGTCTGATCCTTGTCACTCACTAGGCACGCTTGCTCTGCGCTCCCTGCTGCACAAGAGCTGGATTAGCGCAACCAACGGAAGCCTACCTTGGATCTCCCAACCAAAGCCATAGCGAAGCCCTCGATCATGGGCCAGTCTCCACGCTGGACCCAATCATCCAACTCAGCAAACACCCTGTCAACTCGTGGACCATTCACACAGCTATCTGCCAGCATGGCCAGGCGCTTGGGGCCTTCATTGACGTCGCCATTGCGCCTCCGGACCTCTACGCGCCGAAACCAAAGGTGGATGCAATGCATGCCATGGTTTGGCACCTTACTAACATGGCTCTATGCAGCTCTGACCATGCGGGGTTTTGGACATGGAAGCTCATACGCGCCCTCCGGTCATAAAGTGGGCGCAACCAACAATTAGGCCCAACGGACATGGTTTCAAGTGACCACTTTGCATCGATCATCCCATCTAAGTGTGCCTGACACATCCAAGTTGATCACTGATTTTACGACATGACATCCCGCCGAACCAGGAATCCTCGAGGTTGCTGGACCACTCTGGCCAAAATTTCCAGACGTCTTCTCATTATCTAGTCGGCCAAAGAACCCAAAACTGAAAGGACAGGTCATACACTTCAGACAAAAACCCATGGTTCTAAACAGAAGCCAGGCCAATCAAATTCCTCCAAAACAATGGGTCGAGAAAAGGTTATAAGACAGAATCCCGGAGGCGCCTGGACTCCCAAGCCTACCCACAGCCTCCTCCTCAATTCTGAAACCCCCAGTATGGAGTCAGAAGTTCTACCTCAAGTCCCTTTCGTACCAAAGAGGCTGTGTCCAGTCCTCCGTGGTCTCCTCCAACTCTCATCTTTCAAGCTTTCTTTTCAAAACGCATCGTGTCAACATGGCCTCAGTTACGAGGCTACCCTCCTCCTTGGCAGGTCTTCTCCAACTTGCGTATGTACCATCGACTTCATTTTCCTGCTATCAGCAAATTCTTCGCCCCATACACACGAATGGCAAGCAAAACTACCAAACATCCTGTTTTTTCTCTACCCACCGCGTACACATGTCCGGCAGACCCCTTTTCCACCCTGTGTACTCGCACGGCAGGCATCCCTCTCCCGATGAACATGCAAACTGCCACTTTTCTAGCAATCACTCGCAGCTCACAAAACATTATCCCAAAATGGTGTCCCGCTTCCAGCCAGAATGACACAGTGCGGGTTCCCCAGTACATACCTAAGTCTCTTGGCCGGCTTTCTTACTCATGGGCAGGCCTAACCAACATGGAAGGCATCAACACTGAGAAAGGCACTCCCGCAATCAATGGCCTCCCAAGCACCTTCGAAGTGCCAGCCCACTATGCCATGGCCGCAGGAGGTAAACAAGCGGACTCTAACCCCACCAAAGCTAGTAAAAAGGCCAAGCGTAAATACGTTCCCACAGCTGACTCATCGCGTGAACAAGGTTTTCTTCCTCTCTCTTGGCCACCCCCTGAACAATTGCACTTTTCACTCAAACCATCTGTTATGTTTCTGATAGGAACTTCAGCCAGCACCAGGTGTACAAATGGCACCATTACTCTGCCCAACTCCGTGCAGACCACTTTCACTAGGCAACTGAAAACGCCAGGAGGGAGCTTGCTCCCTACCTTGAGCAGCAACCTACCCCATCACTCCATGGGCACCTCGTCAAGTAGTCTCTCCGACGAATCTGACATGGACCATACCAACCTGGGGCCCCTTGGCTCCAGCCACACAACACCCAAGTCTCGCGGCTCTACCATGACTGGGTCCGCTGCAGACGTTGAAGCCGCCCGCCGGGACCTGCTCTCCAAGGGGACTATCCAACACCGACCTGTGGCCCGCAAGGCGAGTATGAATCTTCAAGGGATGAAGAACAAATTTAACCAACTCTTCTATCTCATGTTCCCCAACTCAGCGGCCAACATGGGAGACCGGATCGCACATGCCTTTTTGTCGATGATGCACCGCCGCCACCCCGGTCCCGTCCCGGAGTCAACGCTTGCTTCTGCTAATATCTTCTCGTCTCAAACCGTCTTCTGCAGAAAAGTGCTCATGGCAAAGCACGCTGTGCAAGTCGAGGACTATGATGGCACCATACCCGGGCTGGCCATGGCCCAGTCCCCTCTCATCTACAAACCTACAGGTTGGTTAAAAAACCCCTACCCTCCCCTCATGCTGACTATTTCCAGATCTAACCATGCTGTATGCTTCTGCCACACAGACCACGAAGCAAGGGTGGAGGTTATAGTAACCAAGGTCACCTGTCCAGCTCTTGAGGCTGACAAGTTGTGTTTTGTGGAAAGGATGACCTTCTCCCTGAGAAACAGCCTACAATTCTGCGGTTTTGATGACATCAAGTGGTTGCTGACAGTTTACATCCCGGAGGGCCGCACTTAGGCTTACCTCGCCAACGTTGAGAATCTACACCGCCATGTCCAGCCCTCACGGGCATAACCACTTCAACGATCGTAGACATCCCTGTGCCCCACCAAGAGGGTCCCACTTTTCTCAAAGTTCTTCCTATATTTGTTCCCCCGAACTGCACCAAGGAAGTTCTGATCAACTTCTCAGGGCTGGTATGTGACTTATGTGCTAAGAACCACCACACCGAATACCACAACATGTTCCCACTATCGCGTTCGCACCCACCGACTGGTGTTTACACCATTGCTGAAGTTCATCACCATGCTGGTAAGTGCCTAGTTGGTCACCTCCCCTCATTTCCAATCAGTAACCCCCTAACCTTCCGTCCTCATCTTGGCAGAGTGCCAAATTGGCAGCACTTTATTCGCGCTGCTGTGGCAGGCAGAAAAGGGGATCATTCTCTCCAACACAGGGAAAAAGGTAGAATATCACGTCTGCAACTACCTTCATTTCTACAAAGGCAGTCTTCTGTACAAGCTTTTTGACCACATCAACATCAAGTCTCGTGACATGCCAAGAGCTGCATACCTGGCCAACCCATCACAAGAACACCTGGTTGTGAATATCAATGGAGACCTGGCCACCCTGAAGAATGAATTCAACCTGTGAATGGCTCTGGTATGTATCCCCCAACTGGTAGCCAAATTGATGAGGAAATGGGAGACCAGGGGTTTGAATCAATGACCTAGATTTTTGAGTTCTTCTCCAAAATCCCCCCTCCCCTCTTTTAGACCCGGTTTGTTCCACAAAAGTCGGAGGACAGGTCTCTTGGGTGTATCCGTTTTAGACGCCGCAATAACCAGTTTGAAGCTAAGGCCAAGCTCCAAATCCTTGTCAAAAAACAAGTTGAAAAGAAGATCTACTGCCACTAGCACTAGAAGTGAGGACGATTTCCTCGATTAAGCCTGGGATTGACTGTTTTGTTCATGGATTTGCCACCATAGAGTAGTACAAAGTTCCAATTTAGCTCTAAGATATTTCTAATTTTATGAAATATTCTCATAATCCATTTTTTCACAAATGGAAAACAAGGAAATTTATCATTTTCCCAGCATACCACGAGGTGCCGATTTTGAAGGAATAATTTGTTCAACGCAATGAGATCGACATTTGGAACGCAACAAAAAAACAGCTTTACTGCGATAGATTTAACACTATTGTGCCTTAATTTTTTAGATGGACCTCAGATTTCGGGGTTTTCCTTCAAGCAAAACCCGATATGGGTGACCGCAAAGAGCCAAGAAATGGCTTAATGCATGTTGTATCTTTGTTACACGATTTTCTTTGTGAAAAACGAGGACTGCATCATGTGCCGGGTTGCAAAATAACAACGATGACGTGCATCAAGGAAAAATCTAGATGAAAAACAATGAAAGTACCTAACATGTTACAACCACTCAATGACTCATATGATTTTCCCTAACCACGTGAACCATGTGGAGTGTACAAAACGAGTGTCAATTACAGGAGTATACGGATGTCGACCAAATCATCAACACGAGTGGCGATTGCACTCCGACATAAGCACAAGTGCTAGTTGAAGGAAAAACTGGATTGAACACACCACTGAAAGAGTGCCATCACACTTTAATCACAAATGTCAGTTGCATGTATGACGTTAGTGTTGAATTCACTGCTCAAATTGTGGGGTTCATTGCTAATGCAAGTGTCAAATGTGTATCTACATTGGTGTCAATTACACCAAGGATATCAGTTAAAATGAGTACTTGGATTTTGATACAATGAGAATGTGATACCGATAGTAATCAACACACACACAATGATGAACATCCCCGAACGGAGGCCCACCATACAAAACGGACAAGCCCCAGTTGCGCTCGGAGTTTCAATGCCATGGAAATGGCCATTGTAGCATTCACGTGAGAGCCAAAGGCACCATAACCATGAGTGTTGAATGCATTTTTGATGAGCTCATCGGATTAAACATTAACACGAGTGCTTGATGTACCGTTGCCATAAACAACAATTGCACAACTAACAAAAGTTGCATGTTGCACTCTTTGCATAGCTGCCGAATGTACCATTGACGCGTGGGCCGAAATTCCTATGGACATGACCTCGTTCAAAGAAAAGTGTAACGCTAGTGTTGATGATACAGCACATATCATAAATGTCAATTGCATTGATGAAATTGATGGCATGTTCACCCTACTTGTAGCGGGAGGGCCGGTTCGGCCCTCCCACCTCGCTGAAGCGAGGGGTGGTTGCGCACCACCCCTTGCGTCAGTGAGGGCTGGCCGGCGGCCAACACTTCACTGGCCGCCGGCCAGCTCGCTGCCGGCCGGCTGGACGGCCGGCGGCCGGCCAAGTGACCGGCCGGCCACCGGCCGGCCAGCCACCAGCCGCAGATCGCGTCCTCAGCCCGATCGGCGGCTGAGAGGCCACGAGGGCCTCGAGGGTGAGGCCTCGCGGCCTCGTGCCCTCGCCCCCCCTTGCCCTCCTTGCAAATGAGCAAGAGAGGACGAGGCATAGGGGGAGCAAGGGTGAGGACAAAATGACTGGCGCGAAATTGCCAGCGTGCCTCGCACGCGACGATTTTGCACCAGAACGACAAAACGTGAATCAAAGTTTGTTTACGACGAACTTCGACATAAAACGAACGAAACAACTCGTACAAACACACGAGTTTGAGGTAAAACCCCCCGGTTTGGGTCCCAAAACCAGGGGTTTGGTTAAAAACGGAAATGGGCCTCCGGAGACTTGAAATATTCGAGTCTCCCTGCTCTGGGTTGTTGATGACGACTGCCCCTCAGTCTTGCAAAGGAGGTAAACCCCTGGCGCGGACTGAGAACGCCATTCTGCGAACTACGACGACAACTTCAAAGCACGAGATGGAGACTCAGCCCGTTACAATGGTTCTCAGAGCGAGACGACCCTCGCAACCAAGGGTTCGACGGAAACGGCGGCTACGACCTAGATAAAACGCCGCCGGCAACTACAAGCAGCAGCAGAAACGCCAGAAGGGACTACGGCATCAACACTTGACGGATTGAAGTGCCGTAAAGTGCGTTAGAGAGCTTGAAAAAAGCTCTACTTGGCGGAGAGTCCTTCTTCCAGCCTCTCCTTACTTCCAGATGGCGAGGAAGATTTTTGTGGGGCGGGATGGGGAGTTCCCACCCTCTAAAACCACAAAATCATCTCCATCTTCAAGCCTCCTTCAAAACCCCTTCATCCAAAAATTGGGACAGCACCCCTTCCCAAGCTGAGGGACTCTTACGGCCTGAGAGCACCCTTAAAAGAAGGAAATTGACACCTTGAAGATCTTTGACGGCTCGCCAACGCCGCCGGCTCGAGGGAGACGCAGCCCAAGAACGCAAGAGGCATCAAGGAGCGTGAAGAGAAGACCAAGGAAGACAAGAAGCAGAAGAAAGAGTGGAAGACTTGGTAGGAATTGTTAGAATCCTCCTTGTCACTCTTTGCTTTTGCTTTGTGAGCGACACTCACATTTCTTCCTCATTCTATTGTCTTGTAAACTTCTGTTTTCCTAGGTACTAGTGCTTGCCAATCGCCGTGAGTCACGGCTTAGGAAGTCTAGTTCCAAAATCCACGACCTTGTGCCAACGTGGCGGCCTAGGAAAGTAGAGATTAAACTTATAATTGCCTCACCGATCGTGAGAGCGTGACTTTAGGAGGTGATTCCTCCTCAAAGTTGTGGGGTGATCCTCACAACGGTCTTCATGTGCTAGTTGCACTAGCGACGAGATGGCAAGTGCCGGACCGTCTAGGACCAACAAGGGCAAGGTGGTGATGTTCTCACCACACATCCTCGACGGACTCCAAGTTTTGGGAGCCGCCGCCACGAGCACGGTTGCCAATCCAAAGGCAACCGTACCGCCTAAGGCAACCGTGTCGCCTAAGGTAACCGACGCCAACCTCGCGATACCGAGAAGCGTGCAGAGGCCGCAAAAGTGCTCGACGAGCACGTCGACGCGCACATGGGCGACCCCCATGCGACGGACGACGCGATGGAGGAGGATATTCCGGAGGAGGACCCCGTCAAAGAGCACGACGTCGACGATGGCGAAGGCGACGAGGATCGCGACCATCGCCATCGTCGTGCGATGAACTCGAGCCGATTTCTCGAGAAGGAAAAGGCACCCGCCGCATCCCCTGAAGCCGTCGATGGCAGCGAGACTGCCAAGAGCAGCAAGGGCGCTGAAAGCAATCACACGGGAAGTTCCCGCGAGAACGAGCCGGATGACGACGCCGCAAAAGCAATTCGCAATGGCCTTCGTAGGCTTACAGATTTTGCTGCTGAGGCGGCAGGCCGAATGAAGATCACCATCGACGGTGGAGATATGGCACCACTCGGAGGAATGGGGGCGGACCCCCCTTCCTACGATGTGGCCGCGATGGGGCAGGGCAGCGCCCACTCGGGCGTCGTCGCCGACGATAGTCTCCTCCGAAAGGTGGGACTCCTTGGAGGCGTGTACGCGAACCGTACCCTCTTGCACTAGGTAAGGGTGCACAGACAACGCGAGGCCCTGGAGGCTATCGCCGATGCTCTGACGACATCAGAGCTCAAGTTCGCGTTCACCAACCTGCTGGCCCACGTCGTGCAGAGCATCATGGACCTTGACCGTGATCGTCAGCTACAGTGCCTGGCCGCCCATGAGGCAAGCCGCCGATGCAACGACCTCGACAAGGCGTTGCATAGCGTGACCCAGGTGCAAATGCAGCAGCAAGTGCGACGTGCTGCAGCTGCGGATGCCACTGCCGGTGGCAGCGATGACTTGCCTACCTCGACGACTGCGGGGTCGGTCATGAACACGTCCTTCCTCTACAATGTGGAGTTCGTTCGGAAGGGCGTGAAGCTGACCGACTGGCTGAACCGCATGGAGCACGTTCTATGTGTCCATAAGGCTCCACTCACTCAGTGGGGCGACCTTGCCATGACGCGGCTTGAAGAAAAACTCTTCAAGTACGTGGTCAAGAAGTGGATTGCGCAGCAGCCGCACCTCGAGTAGCAACCCATGCCGTGGGAGGCCTTCTGCGCGATCATGCGCAAGAAGTGCACCCAACGTGAGGAGGCGCAGTGCGCCTTCCACAAGATCAAGGACTTCAGGTAGCTGGGCAGCTCGCTCGAATCCTACTTGAGCGAGTTCACCACACTCGTGGAGGAAGCCAAAAGTTTCACCGAGGGTGATGGCACTCACACATTCAAGTACCCGGAGTACATGCTGCTGGAGTACTTGCGTGATGGTCTCGCCGGTGAGAAGCTGAAGGACAAGACCACCACGACAGCCACTGGCCAAGCTTGGACAAATTGGAGGGTGTTGCGCGACTACATGAGCGAAGTGTACGCGGCGAACCCAAAGCACTACTTTGATGCACGGCCGAACGCGCGTGCACAGCAGGGTCGCGACATGCGCGTGGACGCTGCGGGGGCTAGTGGGTCAGGTGGACAGCGAGGCGGGGCCAAGGGTAAGCAGCCTACAAACCCTCCGGCCAAGAAGGCTGGTGGATACAAGGGTCCCAACAACAAGCGCAGCCTAAAAAGACGAGCTGCAAGCGGCGCGTGAGCGTCGCAACGTAGCCTTCCGCGAAGGGCTCTGCCACAACTGCATGCAGCCGGGCCACTTTAGGGCTCAGTGCCCTAAGGCTGCTGGTGGTGGACTAATGGCCGCGGCGCTAGCTGCAGCAGCGGCACCTCGTGGGGATGGTGCAACAGGAGGCCGCGGACAAGGCCGTGGACAGGGTCGCGATCGCGACAATGGGCCCGGCAGTGGTAACAGACAGGGCCGTGGGGCGGGTTTTCCCCACCCGTGAGTGACGTCAATGGGGACCACTCGGGTGTAAACCTGGATCACGAGTATGACTTCATGTTTTCAGACGAGGATGTTAAACAATTTGAGTTTTTGACGAGTTCAAATTTCTCTGTTGTTTTCTCCCCTCTCATTGAAACTCATTCTGCACTTGTTGATCGACATTGCCCACTAAGTATTGCATCACCGGACGAGATGCATGACCGAACCTGCTCAGTGGTGGCGACACCAATCAGTGTGCAAGAGTTGTGTAACACCGTGATTGAAGCAAACGCCCTCAAAGCAATGAGTTCAATCACGTTTGCAATACCTTTAGTCGACGATTTTGACCTAGGCAATTTTAAAGACTGGAAGGTGCTAGCCAAATCCACACGTACCCACAAGATGTGGACTCGAGTGGGTGAATCATGGGAGTTGCGACGCCCGTCGTTTAGATTCCATGTTTATCACAAGCTCGGCTTACCGTCGTCGAGTCTGTTCACTCGGAAGAGTGGAGGCAATATGACGATGTAGTTCAAAGGACACCTAGCTGGTGCTCCCGTGAACGTACTTGCTAACACTGGAGGGGACGACTCTTTTGTTAGCCTTGGCTTTACCCGACAGGTTGGCCTGAAGTACAAGCCATCGAATGGCGCATTTGTTGTCGGTGACAACCGTACGGTACCCGTGATCGGTACTTGTAAAGCAAAATTTTGTATTCAAGGGTACACACAGAGTGTCACGTTGAAGGTACTCAACCTTCTTGACCCGTTTGACGTAGTGCTAGGCGATCCCTGGCTCCGTGACAACAAGGCTCTAATGTGCTTTGAATCAAAGCGTTTGATTCTCCGAAAAGGACAACGCCGCTTTACGTTGATTCCGAGTACGGAATTATCACCGACCCGCCTCAAAGTCCATGCCAGCTTATCTGCAATGCAGGTCAAGAGACGTATTCAACGAGGTTGTCGATACTTCTTGGCTCAGCTGCAGAAAGTGGAGGACAACGTGACAGAAGACACGCCACAAGAGATCAGATCTCTTTTGGCGGAGTTCTCGGATGTATTCCAAAACCCACCGGCTGGGCTTCCACCAGAAAGACACATGGGCCACACAATTCCGCTGCAACCGGAGGCGACTCCTTTGTTTAGACCCATGCATCGCCTTAGTCCAGCAGAAAGGCGAGAGGTCGAACGCCAAATCAAAGAGTACCTTACAAAAGGATGGATCGATCCAAGTAGCTCGCCGTACGGTGCGCCGATCCTTTTTGTGAACAAAAAGGATGGTGGCTTACGCATGTGCATAGATTATCAGGCGTTGAACAAGCTGACGGTGAAAAATCGATTCCCCTTGTCGCGGATTGAGGACCTTTTTGACCAACTCCAAGGTGCAAATGTGTTTTTGTCCTTGGATTTGTCTCAAGGGTACCATCAAATTCGCATCACGGAAGATGATGTGCCCAAAACCGCGTTTCGAACGCACATGGGATACTATCAGTTCCGAGTGTTATGCTTCGGGCTTACAAATGCCCTGGCAACCTTCCAGGGAGAAATGAACCGAACGTTCGCCACACAACTCGGACAGTTTGTCTTGGTTTACTCGGATGACATCCTGGTTTTCTCCAAATCAATGGAAGAGCGCATAGAACATCTATGCAAAGTTCTCGCAATCCTTTGGGAACAGAAGTTCTATGCGAAAGTGAGCAAGTGCAAGTTTGCACAAGATGAGCTCGAATACCTTGGACACATCGTCGGCAAGGACGGCATCCGCGTCGACCCACGAAAAGTCCAAGCCGATGTGGACTGGCCACGCCTCGAAAATGTTGGGCAGATTCGGTCTTTCCTTGGCCTTGCAAACTACTTTCGACGGTTTATGCAAGGGTATTCGACCTTGGTAGCACCGCTAACCAGGCTCACGCGAAAAGACGTGCGTTGGGAATGGGCGTCTGATTGCGATAACGCTTTTCTCAAAGTGAAAGAGCTTCTCTCCACGGCGCCCGTCCTAGCTCTTCCGGATCCATCGCAACCGTGGGAGGTTTGATGTGATGCGGCGGTAGTTGAACTTGGAGCCGTCCTCATGCAGAACGGTCACCCAGTTGCGTATGAGAGCCAGAGGCTCATACACGCGGAAACGCGGTACAGGACTGGGGATCAAGAGCTCCTTGCGGTAGTACACGCTTTCAAGATGTGGCGTTTCTACCTTGAGGGTGCTGAAGGGGGTGTGACGGTCGTGACCGACCATAATCCATTGGTGTTTTTCCAAACGCAACCGAACCTGTCGAGACGACAGNGCCGTCCTCATGCAGAACGGTCACCCAGTTGCGTATGAGAGCCAGAGGCTCATACACGCGGAAACGCGGTACAGGACTGGGGATCAAGAGCTCCTTGCGGTAGTACACGCTTTCAAGATGTGGCGTTTCTACCTTGAGGGTGCTGAAGGGGGTGTGACGGTCGTGACCGACCATAATCCATTGGTGTTTTTCCAAACGCAACCGAACCTGTCGAGACGACAGGCGTGTTGGAGCGAATACCTGAGTCGATTCTCGTTCACATGGGATTATCGGCCAGGACGCATCAATGTGGCCGATCCACTAAGCCGACAGCCTGTGGAAACTAAAGCAACCACCGAGGTCACTGGGTGTTTTACGGCTATTGCAACAGCAAACGTACAACTACCAGATCCCCCTGCACCTCTGCGTCAACCACCACGAGAAGTTATCCATTACAACGGTTTTGTAAACAGGATCCGGATGGAATACTGTGTGGATTCTTGGTTTGAAGACTCTCGAAACCTGGACAAGTATGGCTTGGTGGAGGCCGCAAGAATCTTCTGGCACGGAGAACAAGTTGTTGTGCCAAACTACGGAGACCTTCGAGCAAAGGTTATCTCCCGGTTCCACGACCCGCCGGTCGCAGGTCACATGGGACCCCGAAAGACCGGACAGGCACTCTCGGACCACTGTTGGTGGCCAGGGTGGAGTGTCGATGTCCGTAAGTATTGCATGACATGCAACCCTTGTCTTCGGAAGAAGGCTAGTAACAAGAAGCCTGCTGGACTCCTCGAACAGCTTCCCATTCCTGGGACTCCATGGGAGTGCGTCAGCATGGACTTCATTGCTGGTCTTCCGGACACGGCCCGTGGCCATGATGCAATACTAGTGGTTGTAGATCTTTTGACGAAGATGACACACTTAATTCCTACAACCACTGACGTGAACGCAGAGGAGACCGCTCGTCTCTTTTTTGAGGGTGTCGTAAAGTACCACGGCTTGCTGTTGCGCATTATCTCCGATCGAGATCAAAAACTCTCTAGTAAGTTCTGGCAAAAGATGCACGAGTACTTTGGCAACGAGTCGCAAATGTCGACAGCGTTTCACCCTCAAACAGATGGAAAAACTGAGCGCATGAATCGCACTCTGGAGCAGATGCTCTGCATGTACGTGGACCCTGCCATGCATGATTGGGACGAATTCCTAGCACCAGCAAAGTTTGCGGTGAACAACTCGGTGAACGAGTCCACACAGTTCACACCGTTCGTGTTGAATGGTGGTCGGCATCCACTGGTACCCTCTTCATTGGTGAAGAGTGGGAGTATAGGAGGGCAGATTCCTTCCGCTCAAGCCTTTGCCGAGCGCATTGACTCCTTGCTACAGGAGGTGAAGGGACACCTTCAAGCAGTTCGGCAGCAATAAAAGGCATATGGCGACAAAGGTCGCTGGGAGGTCTCGTTTGACATCGGTGACAAAGTGCTGCTTAGCACTAAAATCCTTTGGCTGAAGACGCCATGGGCAAGAAAACTTCTACCGAACTGGATTGGGCCGTTTCCCATTGTGGCACGCATCAGGCCAGTGGCATACCGATTGCTACTTCCGCCGAGTATGAAGATACATGACGTTTTTCATGTGAGCCTGCTGGCACCATACACGGCAGAAGGAACCGTTCAGCCACTGCCAACAGTGCTGGCTGCCGACGGCCAATATGAGGTCCTTCGACTACTCCAGCACCGAGAGCATACTCTTTGGTCGCGCATTGTCAGGGAGTACCTCGTTCATTGGGCCGGTTGTGGACCTGGACATAATTCATGGGAGCCCGAATCTCGGTTGCCCACAGGGGTCGTCAACGAGTACTGGAGCGAGCTTGCAGCTTGCACACATCGACGCGTGGCAGGACGTACCACTTGAACGCGGGAAAAGTGAACAACATTCCCACAGGGCAGCATTCATGGACAGCGACCATAGGAGGTTGGGGACGCCCAGCATGGTTGTCGCGCGGACGCTGCAGCCTAAAGGGGGGAGGCCGCTAATCGTGCTGACCTACAAGTTACAGCTTAGGTCTAAGTACCATGCACGTGTTCATGTTTAGCTGGTGATTGAAATTATTAATTTTCTTTCACAATGTTGATGACTCACTAAGTGACAATCCTAGTTGTTGTTCATGAACCGGGACGATTCATAATAAGTGGGGAGGAATGTAGGGGGAGGGCCGCTTCGGCCCTCCCTCCTCGCTGAAGCGAGGGGTGGTTGCGCACCACCCCTCGCGTCAGCGAGGGCTGGCCGGCGGCCAGCACTTCGCTGGCCGCCAGCCAGCTCGCTGCCGGCCAGCTGGATGGCCGGCCGCCGGCCAAGTGACCGGCCAGCCACCGGCCGGCCAGCCACCAGCCGCCGATCGCGGCCTCAGCCCGATCGGTGGCTGAGAGGCCACGAGGGCCTCGAGGGCGAGGCCTCGTGGCCTTGTGCCCTCGCCCCCCCTCGCCCTCCTTGTAAACGAGCAAGAGAGGATGAGGGATAGGGGAAGCAAGGGTGAGGACGAAATGACTGGCGCGAAATTGCCAGCGTGCCTCGCACGCGACGATTTTGCGCCAGAACGACAAAACGTGAATCAAAGTTTTTTTATGACGATCTTCGACATAAAACAAACAAAACAACTCGTGCAAACACACGAGTTCGGGGTAAAAACCCCCCGGTTTGGGTCCCAAAACCAGGGGTTTGGTTAAAAACGGAAATGGGCCTCCGGAGACTCGAAATAATCGAGTCTCCCTACTCTGGGTCGTTGATGACAATTGCCCCTCAGTCTTGCGAAGGGGGTTAAACCCCTGACGCGGACTGAGAACGCCATTTTGCGAACTCCAACGATGACTTCAGAGCAGGAGCTGGAGACTCAGCCCGTTACACTACTGCTACACCTACCTTCCTTGTAGCAAACTAGTCGATGAAAGCATTCGGTTTATGCTTGAGACGATTCTACTGGCAAAATTCACAAAGGGCGTTACCACTAGCTGTTGGTGCATCAATCACGACGTCCAGTTATGGACAAGTTTGGCGTGTGAATGTTCATAACGGTTCTGTAAAAACTGGTCAAACTTACAATTTAAGTTGGTTTTCTGGTTAAAATATGGCTACATCATTCTGCAAAATAAGTGGTTTGGTGGGTGCATGACGTATTCTACAACAGACACACGTCCCATTGCGCTACAATTTTCAAAGGCAGATGTGCTTGTTTGATGACTTAGCCGTGTCATGACTATGTGATGAGATGTTGAACAGACTCAGTATGCTAGCATGCCGAGTTTCATCACAAAGGTTGACATCATTGTACTGGCACATAGTTTGTACTGGATGCATCAATATGTTTTGGAGTTAACGTGCATGATTTTTCATGGTTGATGCAAACATTGATTTGTGATTGAACGTGCTAAGGATGATACTTGTGAATGGATACGTAATGGTCAAATAATTAACACCATCTCATAATGATGGAAGTAAGTTTTGCTACCCCACTAGTGCCGACAATATAAACGTGCATGAGTGTATCAACAACCCAGTTCAAAAGACAGTGATGATCGTCAATGGGGGTTGTGAATGCGTCAGAGGGGAGCAAGAACTCTTCTGTGGGTCCTCAATCATTCAAGACACCGCATAGCAGTAGTCGAGGACTACAAGAGTCACTTTTTGGCGTATGACAAGGTCAACCAAATGTCAAACGTGAACAAACTTGAAAGTGACACCCTACTTCAGTTCCTTGGTACTATGACAATCTCATAGTTCTTCATAAGCCAACTGCAACATAGTTGGGATCATGACATGGTCTATGATTAGCGCCCAAAACTTATGACCGTGGAGATGACCTATAAGCCAATTGTTTTATGCTAACGAATCCTAAACTCACTGAGCACCTGCATCTTAGTGGTCCGACCGACTACGAAATAAGTTGTGATTTTGAGGAAGTCTTAACTTTTGGACATTGTGACGCGGTACACCAGTGGTGTGTGTTAAGCATCATGCAGATGGGTTTGATCGTGCCAGATGGTGTAGCACTGTCTATGGCATATCAATGTGCAAAAGAAAGCGAACAACTGATGTTGAAGCAAAACCAGTATCTCACAAAGATCACAATGGAAACATGTTTTGGTATCCCCAAGCTCTTTTAATTGGCACAACGGGTATCAACAACTACATATGTCCATCCATGGATGGGAATCACATTTGACTAGAATGAGGTCAAACAACGCTTGTTGACCCGGAAGGTCATGGTAAGGCGACTGAGCTCCGTTGGTTTTAGGGATGTTTCATTCCGTGTACATTACCAGATGCAAGCACATTATGTTTTTAAAAGTCGCTGTTGTGGTATCCATAATGATGGTGTTTTGTCATATGCTGTCAATATTGGCAATATCCTCTACAAATACATTCAGTAAAGGCATATGATAAATACTCTATTGAGTGGAAGTACAAAATGTACATAATAGAAGACAATGAAACAGAATGAGATGTTGAAACTTAGCAAACACAATTTATTAACACATTCCATAACGGCCTAATTCCGCGACACCCACTGTTTCGACCGGCGAATTTTGTCCTGGCCACTTCTCGCACATTAATCACACGCTACTCACTTTACAGAGAAGATGCGTGCAGTACCCACTATTTTTGCACGTCCATAAAAACATGCATGCCGTACCCACCGTCGGAAACAAATTCACGCTACATCCGATTTATCCTCCATACGATTTTTGGCACGGTGGACATCCGAAGCATTTGTTTTTAATAGTGGCTATCGGAAGTATTATGTACACTTTGTGGACGTTACACGCATGTTTCTGCAAAAGTGGCCCTCCCATGCTTTATATGCGAAGAGTGGGTGCGAAGTTCTTTTGTTGCGAAGACAGTGGGTATGAGGCAAGTGTACCCATTCCATAATGGAACCCTGGGATGCGATTACATAAACACTTAAATGCTTAGGAACCAACCACTCCGGGATCACCGGATGTAATTCAAAAATTCTCAATCACAATCATATGGGATTGACACCCGTAAGGTTTCCTTCCAACTTGTACCGCATAGATTGTGATCATAGTATACCCGTCTGGTGAGAACTATGTCATGAACACTTTGTTCATGGATGCGATCCATGATCATTGAGATTGGTTATCTCAGCTGACCAAGTTAAAAGCAATGTGCTTTTGACAGGGACACGAGCGGCAGCCTACGGTACCCATTTGAGACATAAGTGATGGGATGATGGTTGAGGCTAAGGTCATCTATGTCGGAGCATTGTCGGGTTCGATGACAGAATTTGACGGCCATTGCACATACGGCCTAATTCCGTGAAACCCACTGTTTCGACCATCGAATTTTGTCCTGGCCACTTCTCGCACATTAATCACACGCTACTCACTTTACAGAGAAGATGCGTCCAGTACCCACTGTTTTTGCACGTCCATAAAAACATGCATGCCGTACCCACTGTTGGAAACAAATTCACGTTACACCCGATTCCACCTCCATACGATTTTTTGCACGGTGGACATCCGAAGCATTTGTCTTTAACAGTGGCTATCGGAAGTATTATGTACATTTTGTGGACGTTATACGCATGTTTCTGCAAAAGTGGCCCTGCCATGCTTTAAATGCGAAAAGTGGGTACGACGTTCTTTTGTTGCGAAGACGGTGGGTATGAGCAAGTGTGCCCTTGCACGTACCAGACAGCCAATGCCACCTCCTTGAACAGTGATTACAATCTTTGAAGGAAAACAATAAGTGTGCTCAGCAACCATGTCTTATGACCTTGGTGCCTTCCAACCTTAAGATAAATCTAGCATGCGAGCTGCATTAGCATGGTGGGGCTTGGTTGAGTTCACCCAACCAACCCATGGGTCTTGAAAGAGGTCTGGTAGACCTACGCGTGGTCATGAACACGTGGTTGCAAGCCAAGAGGACTGATTTCCATATCCTGGATAACACGTATTGATAATGTTGTAGCGAGGTACCACATTGGCAACAACCCCTTAGAAGGGATCATGTCCGAATGATATGGGACGTGTTGTGTGGACCTGGACAGATTTTTTGGGGAAGCCTGATTAGTTGGTCATATGGATGCTCCTTGCAAAGAGGGAAGAGGTGTCATGATAACTGCTTGTTGGACACATACCACACGGCATGTGGACAAGTTCATCCTACGTATCCTCTTCCACACTAGCATGACAATGTTGACAATGTATGTCCTAAAGGCATCGACCATGCCACCGATACACACGAGTGATGATTATTTGGTGAATGCCTACCAGTAGTTTTGAAGAGTGTACTAATGTTATACGTGTCTTACCTTGGCAAGAGATGAGGGATCGGGCGATCAACGCTGGGTGTTGTGTGCAAACAACGATAATGACAAAAACCATACACGTGTCTACATGATTGTGCGTGAACGCGATGCTACCGTGTTGCGGATGAGAAGAGTTCACGCGTGTTGTTTTCTTACGCTTCTTGTTGCATGGTTTGCATAATGAAATAGGCAACAATTTAATCTCCATGAGCAAAGAAGAACCGGGATGGTTCAAAGCCAGTGGGAGGAATGTAGCGTATGGGCCATTCTTATGATTAAAAATGGTGTTGAAAAATGCTTCTTGGGTCTTGGGGCTTCAGTAGTGGTGTCTTGAAAAGTCAAAGCCCTGAAAAAAACATATTGGGCCAGTGTTTGGTTGTAATCCAAAATGGAAGATTCCCTTTGGCCGGGTCATAGGTGAAAGGAGTGCAACGATGAAAAATCCATCGCCTCACTCCTCTTCCATTCTAAGATTGGTGCTAGGGTCCTAATACATCATGGCAATGCCACGTGGAACGATTAGGCTCAGGATTATTGTTTTACGTCCATTCCATATGACAACCCAATCTGCTTGTGGCACGGTTGAGGCGACTATCCGCACCTCCTCCTTGGAAAACACTTTTTGAGGGCCTACATTTTGGTTCAGAAGTCAATTGAAAAACAGCCCATAGCTGTTACAATACATACACATTGTATTGAAGACATAAAAGACATATGACTATAGGTTGTGCATGTAAACTATGATAGACATCTAAACATGTTCATGTATTCATGTACGTAGACATTGAAGTATATGTACAATGGACACAATATGCACATTGAAATAACACACGTGCATCTATACTATGTTTGTAAGCATGATGGAAATAACGTACACTTTGGTATAATAGCCATACAACTATGCTTTATGGATACAAACTATAGTGTACATAGCAGATGAATTCATGTAGTCATGTGTCTATACTGTAAAGTGTACACACAATGAAACACAACTAGGACCAAATAATCATATACAATTCGTGTTATCATTATTGCCATGTACATAACTCTATCATCCAAAAGAAATGTTCATGATAACACAGTCACTTGTAGAATTGTCATTTCCTACAAGCTAATATCACAACATTCTTGTGGGCAACACTTCACACAAGCCAATGCACAAACTAGCTATATTTCAAAAATATATCAACCACCAAATAGGATAGATTGTCCGTTCATAACTAATCTACTAGTTTGCCAATTTCAGAACATCATTTTCCAATTACCCAAAGAAAGTAAGCCAAGTTGTATCACATCATTACATGCACTCCACGCATGTCTTTTATTCACAATACCACTAAAACGATAACCTTGGTAATATGCAAAGCATGATTTTGTACATATCTTATAGTCAACGAGAACTACACCATTTTATTGAACTCACTCACGTTCTGGTTTTCCTTCATCTCCTGATTATGGTATCATTTTCCATGGCATTAGACCATGTACCACGCGGCTGGCGCCACATGGATCGAGCGGGGGTCCCCAGCCTGTGGGTGGTTGGGCGGGATGGCTTGAGGGTCAGCAACCCTGGAGCAATGCAGTTTTGGTCTAGTTGGCCAAGTACACCGTCCAATCCGCTACATTAGTATCAGAGCGGCTGAAGCGGTACAAGTCCAAAGTGTGGATGCCGAGGGCGGCTCACTCTTAGTGTGGGAGAGTGTAGCGCCCGGCTGGCACCCCATGGGTCAAGTGGGTTTCCATGGCCTGTGGGCGGTTGGACACGAGGTCTTGGGGGTCAGAGACCCTCGAACACCGCGGTTTTGGCATAGTTGGCCAAGGTTTCTGTCCAATCCGCTACACACCTCCAAACATCTGTTGTTTACTGGGAAGGCATGCCTTCCTTTTGTCTTCGTTCGCAACAAGCAAGCGTTGAAAAAAAAAGCAAAAGAAGAATAAAGCTGGTTACAATAAGGTATGCATGTGACAACATTGTAAGTCATAGATCATACAGCACGTGAACCATATCCATGATCATAACACAACATATAAAATGCTTTGTGGGTCTTAAAACCAACTATGAGTTTAGGCATTCATTTTACAACGATATGAATACCATGAGTTAATGCACAGACTTCATGACAAATGCCACTAACAATCCAATTTTTAAGTTTGTTTTCCACAACATTCTACATATTAATTCCTTTCATGCGTCGAGACCGCATACCTTGATGTCTTGGTGTTTTGGTCGTGGAACAGGCCACCACAATAAAATGTTGAGGATTCATTCTTAAAGAGTGACCACAATAAGATTACTATGTACCCCCCATAAAACAAGATCCGATTGCTGCAGGCAAAGCGTGAATAAGGTTACGTAGTGACCGAGAAAAAAATCCACATTTACATCTCTTGGCACGTACTCGTCAACTGACACAAATTTGGACCACATAAGGAAAGACTGCCACGAGGTTGGCCAATTGTGGAGGTTTGTAGTGGCATTATCTATAAATGTTGGCTAATCATAGTGGCTTGAATGAACTTATGTGGTATGCATGTTTCTCCCCTCTTCCCCATGCAAGGTCTCACACATGATGCATTATTCATATGGAGAGCTTACCTTGGGCGGTGTCCTTCATCGAATGCCATGATTCTGGCATGGTAGCAAGAAAAAGGCGGCGATGAGCTACAGAGTGGTCTGGCCACCACTATTCAGGTGTTGTGAGAGAGGACATACACATTGTCTAGATTTTGATGACTTTATGACTTCACCTTATACTGTATCAATATCCAGAGAACCGTAAATCACGCTTCGTTGTCTTTGGTCCCGTGGATAACCACAATGTTAGATGGAGAGCAAGGCTAACAGTATTTTATTCTTACTTCTCTTCCCTCACTTTCTATTGCCTCATCAAACTTCTACGGTGAGAAGCTTTGCTGTACGTAGCTCGTTGACTCTTCTTGAAAACATGTTGGAGCGATATTGAAATACGTCACCATTTATCACGTTGACGCTACCATATCATTTTCAAGTACTTTTATCCCCCTAAAAATCAACATGGCGAGGTTTATAATGTGAATTCCGAAGACGTTTGAATGGTTTTTTAGCACACGCAAAAGACATGGTTGTTCTGTTTCCTGCACATGGAATATTGAGATAATGATGAAACTTCAAAACGTTCTAGCAACATCACGATGAGCATGGTTTGTTTGCCGAACTTGTCATAAGTCATGAAACAAGTACATTTGGGTTGGGAGATTGCAACAATCGGAACGGGAGAACCTCTTGTGTTGGTGACATCGTCTACAGATGGACCCGTATCAACGTTGTTTTATAATCTCTTGGGTGAATTGAGACTACTGCCTTTTTTGTAACTTCTGATGAACCGATTCGCCTTACTGCCTGTAGGAAGCATGCAACACGAAACAGGGAAAACTCTCCATGCTTTTGAAGCCTGACGTCATTATGACATCAACGCAGGGACACTCGCCTTTCCGTCATATACGATGCATACGCAGTGGAAATGTGGTTCCTCGGACAAGTTTGCCCTAGTGGTGTTCTATGAGAAAATCGTGGGATTTACGTACCCATTTTGCACAGATGACAGCACAAGTGCAAAGACTTCCCACGTTGAAGACTTATTTGCCAAGTCCAACAAAAGTAATTGGCCGTAAGGATTGGACCTTGCCCATAGTGTGTGTTATTTCCCAAACGGTCATCTCCTGGCGGAATCCACGATGTCTGGTTTGTTGTTTTGGGAAAAGTCCTTAGATTTTCAGTACAGCTGTCCGATTCATGAAAGGGTATTACATTTGCCAGCATCTTTGCCTTTTCATTCGTGGTTCTGTCGGAAAAATACCCGTCCCGCCCATCACAACTTGTCTCTACATCTTTTGACAGTGACATGACTGTAAAGGGTCAACACATAGGATAGGTTGGCTAGATAATCTTGCTACCTGCTCTACCCTCATGCAAGGTGATGTGCCATAGGAAGGACACTAAATTCGAGCCTATATGCTTCCTGACCCATCAGAATCTCAAACATAATTAGGCTGTTTGATTTTATAAGCTGACTTGAATGGCTGGACGGTCATTTTGACGCCTGAGCGATTTTTGCTGTCTACTTTCATCTTATTTAGGAACTTCTTGTTTCCTTTGGCCGTGAAGGTCCTGTTGAGTTCAGATTTTGTGATAGTTTTGGTTGCAAAAAAACCGGCCCTCGAAAGCTAGCCATTAGGGCGGCTTACAAGATGAGACTTTCATGTCAGGTCAGAGCTTTGCGTTGAAGCGATTTACTGGCGGAGAAATCATATGATCATTACAGAGCGTCACATTTCTGTTAGGTAGCTTTTTTCACAAGGTGCTCACCAAGCCCTGATGTCTTGATCATCGCGGGACATATTGGCGGCTGGTCCGGTCATGGCCTCCGACAAGTTTTCCCCAATATGTAACCCAAAACATCTAGCCAGGAGGAATAGGAAACATCCTAACCTTTACCCTCCGCCTTGATTCCAGTCCTTGGGGGCCGGGTTCAACTCGTGGGCTCTTTTGGTACGGATGTGTCCCATCCCGTCAGCCAGTTAAGACCAAGTTCAAAAAGCGTGGGCATAGTGACCATATACCCTTAGTTTTGGACAATAAGTCCAATTCGCCCCTCGGTCGGAACAATACCGTATTGCTCCTCAACTTCGACAAAAATAATTTTGTGAATTTAGTGATCCTTAACTTCGTTCACCAATTTTCAGGTTCAAATTAATATGGTAGTTCCTTCATTTTGTCGGTAAAGCAGGGGGTGGATCATTGAATTTGGCAACGGGACCCGAGCAACTCCTCGGTGACCCTTAATTCGACAACTTAGCACCTATTCGCCCAAACGGCGAACAAGTGCTCTGTTTTCCCTGCCACGTCGCCGTTGCAGGCCTGCGTGACAGCACGAAAGCAAAGCGATTGACGGGCGATGCAGCATGACAGCGTCGTCCAAACGTTTTTCCTGTCACCCGTTGCCCCGTTGTCCCCCTCTGCCGCTTCCTCGGGTCCCGCGCTCAAACGTGAGAAATTCCTCGCGTTTGAACACTCGCGCTTGCGGAGGTGAGCGGAGTTTTTCGAAGACCCTTTTTCTTCAGATTACCGAACATCCCTACCGAACTAGATGGTAGTCTGAAAAAAAAAGCCCCAAGCATAGACAAGAGGTGTGGTAGAACCCAGAAAATGAGAATGCATGCATGATCCCTTAAAATCGACTATTTTAGTCCATAATTACTTTTGTGAAAAGTTGATTTTGATTATACAAAATGTTCGAATACTTTTTGATGGGAAAGAAGAAAATTAATATAGATTTAAGGAGCAATAGGGTAAGCCCCATCCGCCCCTCCGCCGGAACGATAAGCCCGATCCACCCCTCCTCCAGAAGGATAAGCCCCATTCGCCCCTCAGTCAGAGCGATAAGCGTGATCCGCCCCTCCATCAGCACAAGCCTCTTTCGCCCCAATCCTTGAACAATAAGCCCCATATACCCCTCAGAAATGTGGAACTTATGATGTGACAGTACATCGTTCATTTTCTGCTGGAGAAGGTTGGCCTGGTATTATTGTTTCACTTTTCACGTAGTTTGCTCTTGATTTTGTACAAGCACGCGTCATGCATGTAATCGAGTCCTACATTTCACTATGACGACGACAATTACATAACTTTGGTACTTTAAGACTTGTGGTTCTACGTACTTCTTGTGCTCTTTCAATGGGGGTATGCTTTCGTAAAAGCCGTGGGCTTTTCTGCGACTAACTGCCGAACCAAAACGTAGGCCCTCAAAATAGTCGTCTCAGGAGGATTAGCGAATGGTCACCTCAACCCTTTTGGCTGAGACGAACCGCGCCACAAATGGACGTAGTCGTCATATGGCATTTTTGCAACCTAACCCCACATCTTCCACGTGGCATTGCCATGTTGGAAACAGGACTATAGCTTTATTATAGGAGTGGAGGAGTGACACGATGGATTTTCCATCGTGCACTTCTTTCTCCTCAAATCCGGCGACGGGTTGTTTTCCGGGCTTTGGCTCCTCGAAACCTGAGCCTCGAGTACCCGAAGTACCCGATGATTATTTGAAGCCCATTTTTAACTATAAAAAAGGTCCATACGCTACATTCCCCTGCCTTTGCTTTGAACCGTCCTGGTTCGTCTTTGCTCACGGAATTTTGATCATCGCATACTTCATGATGTAAATCAAACAGCAAGAAGTGCAAACAAGATCACATACGTGAAGTCTTGTCATCTGCAACACGGTTGCATCACGTTCACGCACAATCAACCACACACTTGTGTTTTTTGTGACTATGGTCATCTGCGTACAACATCCAGTATTGATCGCGTGGTCCCATGGCTCTTGCCAAGATGAGACGCGTACATTCCTTGTGTATTCTTCCTAAGTGTTGGTTAGTCTTCACCGAAGACTCATCATACGTGTGTATCGATGGCATAGTCGATGCCTTTCGGGACGTACGTTGTCAACGATGTCATGCCAGTTTGGAAGAGGGTACAAAGGATGAATTTTCCCACATTCCGTGTGGTACGTGTTCAGCAAGCTGTTGTGGTGACGCCTCCTCCCCCTTTGCAAGGAGCGTCCCTGCGACCAATTAACCGGGCGTCATCGCAAAAACTGTCGAGGTCCACACAACACTTCCCATATCGTTCGGACATGATATCTTCCAAGGGGTTGTTGCCGAGGTGGTACCTCCCCGCAACATTATCAATACGTGCAATCCAAGATGTGGACATCAATCCTCTCAGTTTGCAACCACGTGTTCATGACCACGCGTAGGTCTACTATACCTCTTTCAGCACCTATGGGTTGGTTGGCTGAACTCAACCAAGCTCCGCCAAGCCCATGCCACTTGCATGCTAGTTTTATGTTAGGGTTGGGAGGCACCAAGGTCCTAAGACATGGTTGCTGAGCACACTTGTTTTCCCTTTCAAATATTACACCCATCTTTGAAGGAGGCGGCATTGGTCGTCTGGCACGCGCAATTGTCGTCAACTTCCGTCATTAGACACGACAATGCTCCGACCTAGATGATCTTGGTTTCAACCATAATCTCCTCATCTCTGTCTAAAATGGGTACCGTAGGCTGCCGCTCACATCCCTGTCAAAAGCACACTGCTTTGGAGCTAGGTTAGCTGAGACAACCGGTCTCAACGACCATGGATTTAATCCACAAACAAAGTGTTCATCATATGGTATTCACCCAACGGGTGTACCATGATCATAATCATTGTGGTATACGTTGGAAGAATGCCTTTTGGGTGTCAATTCCATGTGATTGTGACCGAACACTTCCGAATCACATCCGGTGATCCTCGAACAACTAGTTCCTAATCCTTTTTTAAATGATTGTGTAATTGCATCCAAGGGTCCCATTCGAGAACCCATCAATGGATTGTGTTTGCCAAGTTGCAACAATCCATGTTGCTTCAATGTCTTCTATTGTGTACATTCAGTACTTCCACTCAGTAGAGTATTTTTCATATGCCAAATCCGAGGCACTTGTAGAGGGTATCGCCCTCATCGAAGACATATGACAAACCACCACAATTTTAGATATCACCGCAGCGACATCCAAAAACATACTGTACTTGCATTCAACAATGTACATCAACTAAACCATCCCCAACACCAAGGGACTTGAGTCAGTTCACCATGACCTTGCGGGTCAGTGAAACATGGTTCGACTACACCGTAGTCATTATGATCTCTCCCGGTCATGGGTTGGGTTCTGTAGCGGGAGGGCCGGTTCGGCCCTCCCTCCTCGCTGAAGCGAGGGGTGGTTGCGCACCACCCCTCGCGTCAGCGAGGGCTGGCCGGCGGCCAGCACTTCGCTGGCCGCCGGCCAGCTCGCTGCCGGCCGGCTGGACGGCCGGCGGCCGGCCAAGTGACCGGCCGGCCACCGGCCGGCCAGCCACCAGCCGCCGATCGCGGCCTCAGTGCGATCGGCGGCTGAGAGGCCACGAGGGCCTTGTGGGTGAGGCCTCGTGGCCTCGTGCCCTCGCCCCCCCTCGCCCTCCTTGCAAACGCGCAAGAGAGGACAAGGGATAGGGGGAGGGAGCGTGAGGTGAAATTCGCTGGCGCGAAATCGCCAGCGTGCCTCGCACGCGACAATTTCGCGCCAAAACGACAAAATATGAATCGAAGTTTGTTTACAACGAACTTCGACATAAAATGAATGAAATAACTCGTGCAAACACATGATTTCAAGGTAAAAACCCCCGGTTTGGATCCCAAAACCAGGGGTTTGGTTAAAAACAGAAATGGGCCTCCGGAGACTCGAGATATTTGAGTCTCCCTGCTCTGGGTCGTTGATGACGATTGCCTCAGTCTTGCGAAGGGGGTAAACTCCTGACGCGGACTGAGAACGGCATTCTGTGAACTCCGACGACGACTTCAGAGCAGGAGCTGGAGACTCAGCCCGTTACAATGGTTCTCAGAGCGAGACGACCCTCGCGACCAAGGGTTCGACGGAAACGGCGGTTACGACATAGATAAAACGCCGCTGGCAGCTGTAAGCAGCTGCAGAAACGCTAGAAGGGACTACGGCATCAATACTTCACGGATTGAAACGCCGTAAAGTGCGTTGCAGAGCTGGAAAAAAATCCTTCTTGTTGTAGCCACTTCCTTCCAGCCTCTTCACACTTCCAGGGGGCTTGGAGGATTTTTGTGGGGCAGGTTGGGTAATTCCCACCTCTAAACCACAAAATCCTCCTCATTTTCAAGGCTCCTTCGAACCTCTTTCATCCAAAAATTGGGACAGCGTCCCTCCCCAAGATTAGAGACTCTCACGACCTGAGAGCACCCTAAAAAGAAGGGTGACAACTTGGGGACTTTTGGCGGCTCCCCCAACGCCGCCGGCTCAAGGAGGCCGCCGCCAAGGGGCGCAAAACGCGCAAAGAAGACTCAAGAGGAGGCCAAGGAAGACAAGAAGACAACAAGACAAGAAGAAAAGTAGTGTTTTGCTCTAGACCTTGTACTTGCTCATCTTCTTGCTCTTTGTCTTAGTTTTGTGAGCGGTACTCACAATTCTTGTTACTTCCTTGTATTTTGATTTTCTTTTTTCCTAGATCCTAGTTGCTACCAAGTGCCATGAGTCACGGCCTAGGAGGACTAGCTTCTAAACCCAGGACCTTGTGCCGACGTGGCGGCCTAGGAAAAAACAAATATAAATTGAAATTGCCTCACCGATCGTGAGAGCAACGCTTTAGGAGGCGATTTCTCCTCGTTGTGGGGTGATCCTCACAACAACCTTCACGTGCTAGTTGCACGAGCGACGGGATAGCAAGTGCCGGACCGTCTAAGACCAACAAGGGCAAGGTGGTGACGGCGTCACCACGAGCTCTCGGCGGAATCTAAGTTTTGGGAGCCGCCGCCGCGAGCACTGTTGCCAACCCAAAGGAAACCGTACCGCCAAGGGTAACCCTACCGCCTAAGGCAACCGACGCCAACCTCGGCGACACCGAGAAGAGTGCGGAGACCCCAAAGGTGCTCGACGAGCACGTCGACGCGCACATGGGCGAGCCCCATGCGACGGACGACGCGATGGAGGAGGATCTTCCGGAGGAGGACCCCGTTGAAGAGTACGACGTCAACGATGGCGAAGGCGACAAGGATCGCGACCATCGCCATCGTCGTGCGACGAACTCGAGCCGATTGCTCGAGAAGGGCAAGACGCTCGTCGCATCGCCTGAAGCTGCCGACGGCAGAGAACTGCCAAAAGCAGCAAGGGCGTTGAAAGCAGCCACACGGGAAGTTCCCGCGAGAACGGGCCGGACGACGTTGCGGCGAAGGCAATTCGCGATGACCGTCGTAGGCTCGCGGAGTTCGCTACCGAGGCCGCAGGCCGACTCAAGATCACCACCGGTGGTGGAGATACGGCACCACTCAGAGGAATGGGGGCGGACCCTCCTTCCTACGATGTGGCTGCAATGGAGCAAGGCAGCACCCACTCGAGCGTCGTCGCCGACGACAGTCTCCTCCGAAAGGTGGGACTCCTCGGAGGCGTGTACAAGAACCGTATCCTCTTGCAGTGGGTAAGGGTGCACGGACAACGCGAGGCCGTGGAGGCTATCGCCGATGCTCTGGTGACATCAGAGCTCAAGTTCGCGTTTGCCAACCTGCTGGCCCACGTCGGGCAGAGCATCACGGACCTTGACCGTGATCGCCAGCTACAGCGCCTGGCTGCCCATGAGGCAAGCCTCCGATGCAACGACCTCGACAAGGCGTTGCATAGCGTGACCCAGGTGTGGATGCAGCAGCAAGTGCAGCGTGTTGCAGCTGCGGATGCCACTGCCGGTGGCAGCGACGACTTGCCTACCTCGACGACTTCGGGTCGGACATGAACACGTCCTTGCTCTACAATGTGGAGAATTTCCGGAAGGGCGTGAAGCTGACCGACTGGCTGAACCACATGGAGCACGTCCTACGTGTCCACAAGGCGCCACTCAGTCAGTGGGGCGGCCTTGCCATGACGCGGCTTGAAGACAAACTCTTCAAGTACGTGGTCAAGGAGTGGACTACGCAGCAGCCGCACCTTGAGTGGCAGCCCATGCCGTGGGAGGCCTTCTGCGTGATTATGCGCAAGAAGTGCACCCAACGTGAGGAGGCGCAGCGCGCCTTCCACAAGATCAAGGACTTCAGGCAGCTGGGCAGCTCGCTCGAATCCTACTTGAGCGAGTTCACCGCACTCGTGGAGGAAGCCAAAAGCTTCACCGAGGGCGATGGCACTCANGACTTCGGGGTCGGTCATGAACACGTCCTTCCTCCACAGTGTGGAGATCTTCCGGAAGGGCGTGAAGCTGACCGACTGGCTGAACCGCATGGAGCACGTCCTACGTGTCCACAAGGCGCCACTCAGTCAGTGGGGCGACCTTGCCACGACGCGGCTTGAAGACAAACTCTTCAAGTACGTGGTCAAGGAGTGGACTGCGCAGCAGCCGCACCTCGAGTGGCAGCCCATGCCGTGGGAGGCCTTCTGCGCGATTATGCGCAAGAAGTGCACCCAACGTGAGGAGGCGCAGCGCGCCTTCCACAAGATCAAGGACTTCAGGCAGCTGGGCAGCTCGCTCGAATCCTACTTGAGCGAGTTCACCGCACTCGTGGAGGAAGCCAAAAGCTTCACCGAGGGCGATGGCACTCAGACATTCAAGTACCCGGAGTGCATGCTGTTGGAGTACTTGCGTGATGGTCTTGCCAGCGAGAAGCTGAAGGACAAGACCACCACGACAGCCACTAGCCAAGCTTGGACAAGCTGGAGGGCGTTGCGCGACTAAATGAGCGAAGTGTACTCGGCGAACCCGAAGCAATACTCTGATGCACGGCCGAACGCGCGTGCACAGCAGGGTCGCGACATGCGCGTGGACGCTGCAGGGGCTTGTGGGTCAGCCGGACAGCGAGGCGGGGCCAAGGGCAAGCAGCCGACAAACCCTCCAGCCAAGAAGGCTGGTGGACACAAGGGTCCCAACAACAAGCGCAGCCGCGAGAATGACGAGCTGCAGGCGGCGCGTGAGCGTCGCAACGCAGCCTTCCACGAAGGGCTCTGCCACAACTGCATGCAGCCGGGCCACTTTAGGGCTCAGTGCCCTGAGGCTGCTGGTGGTCAAGAGGCCACAGTGCTAGCTGCAGCAGCAGCACCTCGTGGGGATGGTGCAGGAGGAGGCCGCGGACAAGGCCGTAGACAGGGTCGCGGTCGCGGCAATGGGCCCGGCCGTGGTAATGGACAGGGCCGTGGGGCGGGTTTTCCCCACCCCTGAGTGACGTCAGTGGGGACCACTCAGGGGTAAAACTGGATCACGAGTGTGAGTTCATGTTTTCAGATGAGGATGTTAAACAATTTGAGTTTTTGAAGAGTTCAAATTTCTATGTTGTTTTCTCCCCTCTCATTCAACCTCATTCTACACTTGCCGACCGACATTGCCCACTGAATCTTGCATCACCAGACGAGATGCATGACCGAACCTGCTTAGTGGTGGCGACACCAACCACTGTGCTAGAGTTGTGTAACACAGTGATTGAAGCAAACGCCCTCAAAGTGATGAGTTCAATCACATTCGCAGTACCTTTAGTCGACGATTTCGACCCAGTGAAATTCAAACACTGGAAGGTACTGGCCGAATTCACACGTGCCCACAAGATGTGGACTCGAGTGGGTGAATCATGGGAGTTACGACGCCCGTCGTACAAATTCTGTGTTTATCACAAGCTCGCCTTACCATCGTCCAGTCTACTCACTCGGAATAGTAGAGGCAGCATGACGATGCGGTTCAAAGGACACCTAGTTGGTGCTCCCGTGAACGTACTTGCAGACACTGGAGGGGACGACTCTTTTGTCAGCCTTGGCTTTACCCGTCGGGTTGGCCTGAAGTACGAGCCATCAAATGGCACAGTTGTTGTCGGTGACAACCGTACAGTACCCGTGATCGGTACTTGTAAAAAAAAATTTGTATTCACGGGTACACATAGAGTGTCACGTTGAAAGTACTCAACCTTCTTGACCCGTTTGACGTGGTGCTAGGCGATCCCTGGCTCCGTGACAACAAGGCTCTCATGTGTTTTGAATCAAAGTGTTTGATCCTCCGAAAAGGAAAACGCCGCTTTACGTTGATTCGGAGTACAGAATTATCACCGACCCGACTCAAAGTCCATGCCAGCTTGTCTGTAATGCAGGTCAAGAGACGTATTCGACAAGGTTGTCGATACTTCTTGGCTCAGCTGCAGAAAGTGGAGGACGACGTGACGGAAGACACGCCACAAGAGATCAGATCTCTATTGGCGGAGTTCTCGGATGTATTCCAAGACCCACCAGCTGGGCTTCCACCAGAAAGACACATGGGCCACACGATTCCGCTGCAACCGGAGGCGACTCCTCCGTTCAGACCCATGTATCGCCTTAGTCCAGCAGA
>SZWC01003303.1:0-17144 GCA_023375785.1 Penium margaritaceum | reverse complement strand
AAAGGACAACGCCGCTTTACGTTGATTCCGAGTACGGAATTATCACCGACCCGACTCAAAGTCCATGCCAGCTTGTCTGCAATGCAGGTCAAGAGACGTATTCGACAAGGTTGTCGATACTTCTTGGCTCAGCTGCAGAAAGTGGAGGACGACGTGACGGAAGACACGCCACAAGAGATCAGATCTCTATTGGCGGAGTTCTCGGATGTATTCCAAGACCCACCAGCTGGGCTTCCACCAGAAAGACACATTGGCCACACGATTCTGCTGCAACCAGAGGCGACTCCTCCGTTCAGACCCATGTATCACCTTAGTCCAGCAGAAAGGCGAGAGGCCGAACGCCAAATCAAAGAGTACCTTGCAAAAGGATGGATAGAGCCAAGTAGCTTGTCGTACGGTGCGCCGATCCTTTTTGTGAACAAAAAGGACGGTGGTTTACGCATGTGCATGGATTACCGGGCGTTGAACAAGCTGACGGTGAAAAATCGATTCCCCTTACCGCGGATTAAGGACCTTTTTGACCAACTCCAAGGCGCAAAAGTATTTTCGTCCTTGGATTTGTCTCAAGGGTACCGTCAAATCCGCATCACGGAAGATGATGTGCCCAAAACCGCGTTTCGAAGGCACATGGGACACTATCAGTTCCGATTGTTATGCTTTGGGCTTACAAATGCTCCGGCAACTTTCCAAGGAGAAATGAACCGAACGTTCGCCAAGCAACTCGGACAGTTTGTCTTGGTTTACCTGGATGACATCCTGGTTTTCTCCAAATCAATGGAAGAGCACATAGAACATGTGCGCGAAGTTCTCGCAATCCTTCGGGAACAGAATTTCTATGCAAAATTGAGCAAGTACAAGTTTGCTCAAGATGAGCTCGAGTACCTTGGACGCATCGTCGGCAAGGAAGGCATCCGCGTCGACCCACGAAAAGTCCAAGCCGTTGTGGACTGGCCACGCCTCGAAAATGTTGGGCAGATTCGGTCTTTCCTCGGCCTTGCAAACTGCTTTCGACGGTTTATGCAAGGGTATTCGACCCTGGTTGCACCGCTAACCAGGCTCAAGCAAAAAGACGTGCGTTGGGAATGGACATCTGATTGCGAGAACGCTTTTCTCAAAGTCAAAGAGCTTCTCTCCACGGCGCCCGTCCTAGCTCTTCCGGATCCATCGCAACCGTGAGAGGTTTGATGTGATGCGTCGGTAGTTGGACTTGGAGCCGTCCTCATGCAGAATGGTCACTCAGTTGCGTATGAGAGCCGGAAGCTCATGCCCGCGGAAACGCGGTACACGACTGGGGATCAAGAGCTCCTTGCGGTAGTACACACTTTTAAGATGTGGCGTTGCTACCTCGAGGGTACTGAAGGGGGTGTGACGGTCGTGACCGACCATAATCCATTGGTGTTTTTCCAAACGCAACCGAACCTGTCAAGACGACAGGCGCGTTGGAGCGAATACCTGAGTCGATTCTTGTTCACATGGGAATATCNATCGTCGGCAAGGACGGCATCCGTGTCGACCCACGAAAAGTCCAAGCCGTTGTGGACTGGCCACGCCCCAAAAATGTCGGGCAGATTCGGTCTTTCCTCGGCCTTGCAAACTACTTTCGACGGTTTATGCAAGGGTATTCGACCCTAGTAGCACCGCTAACCAGGCTCACGCGAAAAGACGTGCGTTGGGAATGGACATCTGATTGCGAGAACGCTTTTCTCGAAGTCAAAGAGCTTCTCTCCACGGCGCCCATTCTAGCTCTTCCGGATCCATCGCAACCGTGGGAGGTTTGATATGATGCGTCGGTAGTAGGACTTGGAGCCGTCTTCATGCAGAACGGTCACCCAGTTGCGTATGAGAGCCGGAAGCTCATACCCGCGGAAACGCGGTACACGACTGGGGATCAAGAGCTCCTTGCGGTAGTACACGCTTTCAAGATATGGCGTTGCTACCTTGAGGGTGCTGAAGGGGGTGTGATGGTCGTGACGAACCATAATCCATTGGTGTTTTTCCAAACATTTGAACCTGTCAAGACGACAGGCGCGTTGGAGCGAATACCTGAGTCGATTCTCGTTCACATGGGAATATCGGCCAGGACGCATCAATGTGGCCGATCCACTAAGCCGACAGCTTGTGGAAATAAAAGCAACCACCGAGATCAGTTGGTGTTTTATGGCCATTGCAACAGCAACCGTACAACCACTGGACCCCCCTGCACCTCTGCGTCAACCACCACGAGAGATTATCCATTACAACGGTTTTGTAAACAGGATCCGGATGGGATACTGTGTGGATTCTTGGTTTCAAGACTCTCGAAATCTTGACAAGTACGGCTTGGTGGAGGCCGCAGGAATCTTCTGGCACGGAGAACAAGTTGTTGTGCCAAACTCGGGAGACCTTCGAGCAAAGGTTATCTCCCAGTTCCACGACCCGCCGGTTGCAGGTCACGTGGGACCCCGAAAGACCGGACAGGCACTCTCGGACCACTATTGGTGGCCAGGGTGGAGTGTCGATGTCCGTAAGTATTGCATGACATGCGACCCATGTCTTCGGCATAAGGCTAGTAACAAGAAGCCTGCGGGACTCCTCCAGCAGCTTCCCATTCCTGGGACTCCATGGGAGTGCGTCAGCATGGAATTCATTACTGGTCTTCCGGACACGGCCCGTGGCCATGATGCAATACTAGTGGTTGTGGATCTTTTGACGAAGATGACACACTTCATTCCTACAACCACTGACGTGAACGCAGAGGAGACCGCTCGTCCCTTCTTTGAGGGTGTCGTAAAGTACCACGGCTTGCTATTGCGTATTATCTCCGATCGAGATCAAAAAATTGCTAGCACGTTTTGGCAAAAAATGCACGAGTACTTCGGTAGTGAGTCGCAAATGTCGACAGCATTTCACCCTCAAACTGACGGACAAACAGAGCGCATGAATTGCACTCTGGAGCAGATGCTCCGCATGTACGTGGACCCTACCATGCATGATTGGGACGAATTCCTAGCACCGGCAAAGTTTGCGGTGAACAACTCGGTGAACGAGTCGACACCGTTCACACCGTTCGTGTTGAATAGTGGTCGGCATCCAGTGGTACCCTCTTCATTGGTGAAGAGTGGGAGTACAGGAGGGCAGGTTCCTTCTGCTCAAGCCTTTGCCGAGCGCATCGACTCCTTGTTACATGAGGCGAAGGGTCACCTTCAAGCAGCTCGGCAGTGACAAAAGGCATATGCCGACAAAGGTCGTCGGGAGGTCTCGTTTGACATTGGTGACAAAGTGCTACTCAGCACTAAAAACCTTCGGTTGAAGTTGCCAGGGGCAAGAAAACTTCTACCGAAGTGGATTGGGCCGTTTCCCATTGTGGCACGCATCGGGCCAGTGGCATACCGATTGCTACTTCCGCCGAGTATGAAGATACATGACGTTTTTCATGTGAGCTTGCTGGCTCCATACACGGCAGAAGGAACCNGTTCACATGGGAATATCGGCCAGGACGCATCAATGTGGCCGATCCACTAAGCCGACAGCCTGTGGAAATTAAAGCAACCACCGAGGGAAGTGGGTGTTTTATGGCCATTGCAACAACATCCGTACAACCACCAGATCCCCCTGCACCTCTGCGGCAACCACCACGAGAGATTATCCATTACAACGGTTTTGAAAACAGGATCCAGATAGGATACTGTGTGGATTCTTGGTTTTAAGACTCTCAAAATCTGGAAGAGTACGGCTTGGTGGAGGCCGCACGAATCATCTGGCACGGAGAACAAGTTGTTGTGCCAAACTCGGGAGACCTTCGAGCAAAGGTTATCTCCCAGTTCCACGACCCGCCGGTCGCAGGTGACGTGGGACCCTGAAAGACCAGACAGGCACTCTCGGACCACTATTGGTGGCCAGGGTGGATTGTCGATGTCCGTAAGTATTGCATGACATGCGACCCATGTCTTCGGAATAAGGCTAGCAACAAGAAGCCTGCGGGACTCCTCCAACAGCTTCCCATTCCTGGGACTCCATGGGAGTGCGTCAGCATGGACTTCATTACTGGTCTTCCGGACACGGCCCGTGGCCATGATGCAATACTAGTGGTTGTGGATCTTTTGACGAAGATGACACACTTCATTCCTACAACCACTGACGTGAACGCAGAGGAGACCGCTCGTCCCTTCTTTGAGGGTGTCGTAAAGTACCACGGCTTGCTATTGCGTATTATCTCCGATCGAGATCAAAAAATTGCTAGCACGTTTTGGCAAAAAATGCACGAGTACTTCGGTAGTGAGTCGCAAATGTCGACAGCATTTCACCCTCAAACTGACGGACAAACAGAGCGCATGAATNAGTGGTCGGCATCCAGTGGTACCCTCTTCATTGGTGAAGAGTGGGAGTACAGGAGGGCAGGTTCCTTCTGCTCAAGCCTTTGCCGAGCGCATCGACTCCTTGTTACATGAGGCGAAGGGTCACCTTCAAGCAGCTCGGCAGTGACAAAAGGCATATGCCGACAAAGGTCGTCGGGAGGTCTCGTTTGACATTGGTGACAAAGTGCTACTCAGCACTAAAAACCTTCGGTTGAAGTTGCCAGGGGCAAGAAAACTTCTACCGAAGTGGATTGGGCCGTTTCCCATTGTGGCACGCATCGGGCCAGTGGCATACCGATTGCTACTTCCGCCGAGTATGAAGATACATGACGTTTTTCATGTGAGCTTGCTGGCTCCATACACGGCAGAAGGAACCATTCAGCCACCGCCAGTAGTCCTGGCTGCCGACGGCCAATATGAGGTCCTTCGCCTACTCCAACACCGAGAGCGTACTCTTCGGTCGCGCGTTGTCAGGGAGTACCTCGTTCATTGGGCCGGTTGTGGACATGAACATAATTCATGGGAGCCTGAATCTCGGTTGCCCACATGGGTGGTCAACGAGTACTGGAGCAAGCTTGCAGCTTGCACAGGTCGACGCATGGCAGGAGGTACCACCTGAATGCAGGAAAAGTGAACAACATTCCCACAGGGCAGCATTCATGGACAGCGACCGTAGGAGGTTGGGGACGTCCAACATGGTTGTCGCGCGGATGCTCCAGCCTAAAGGGGGGAGGCCGCAAGTCATGCTGACCTACAAGCTGCAGCTTAGGTCAAAGTACCATGCACAGGTTCATGTTTATCTGGTGATTGAAGTTATTAATTTTCTTTCACAATGTTGATGACTCACTGACTGACAATCCTACGTGTTGTTCATGAACCGGGACGGTTCATAATAAGTGGGGAGGAATGTAGCCGGAGGGCCGGTTCGGCCCTCCCTCCTCGCTGAAGCGAGGGGTGGTTGCGCACCACCCCTCGCGTCAGCGAGGGCTGGCCGGCGGCCAGCACTTCGCTGGCCGCCGGCCAGCTCGCTGCCGGCCGGCGGCCGGTCAAGTGACCGGCCGGCCACCGGCCGGCCAGCCACCAGCCGCCGATCGCGGCCTCAGCCCGATCGGCGACTGAGAGGCCACGAGGGCCTCGAGGGCGAGGCCTCGTGGCCTCGTGCCCTCGACCCTCCTCGCCCTCCTTGCAAACGAGCAAGAGAGGACGAGGGATAGGGGGAGCGAGGGTGAGGTGAAGTTTGCTGGCGCAAAATTGCCAGCGTGCCTCGCACGCGACGATTTCGTGCCAAAAGGACAAAACATGAATCAAAGTTCATTTACGACAAACTTCGACATAAAACGAACGAAATACTCGTGCAAACACACGAGTTCGAGGTGAAAACCCCCGGTTTGGGTCCCAAAACCAGGGATTTGGTTAAAAACGGAAATGGGCCTCCGGAGACTCGAAATATTTGAGTCTCCCTGGTCTGGGTCGTTGATGACGATTGCCCCTCAGTCTTGCAAAGGGGGTAAACCCCTGACGCGGACTGAGAACGCCATTCTACGAACTCCGACGACGATTTCAGAGCAGGAGCTGGAGACTCAGCCCGTTACAGGTTCTAACAAGTCGGATGTTGGATTTATTTTGCACATCGATATTGTATAGGTGGTGCTTTACCATATCTTTGGTGTAATCGGAATCTATCCGCATGATGTTTGAAGAGCGTGACGTACACGGCTAGTGTACCGTGTCACGATGCCATCAACTTTGAGGCGTTTCTTAAAACATTGAAAGAATCTGATGAGAAACATCATTTCTCAAGGCCCATCTTGAAAATTCCTTTCACATCAACATTTGGTTACGACACACTGGTCGTTGTTTTGTTTCAACGTTGATTATGACTTGTTATGTGGTCGGTCGGACCTCCAAGATGTAGATGCTAACATACTGTTAGCGTAAAGCTATCGGCTCATAAATCGTTTCCATGGTCATATGATTTAGACATAAAACTTAGACCTTTTTGTGATCCTAACTATGTCATAGTTGGTTTGTAGAAAGCTATGAGATTGTCATAGTACTTTGGAACTCCATCACTAGAAAAGGAGTGTCGCTCATTTCTTTTAAAAATGGAATTTTCACAGAACTGTTAGTGAACCCGTGTCTGCGACATCGGTTCTCGCACCTTTTTCTATCAATGTCTATGACATGTTCACTCATCGAGAAACGATAGACTGAAGGCGTCGCCTTCAAATTTGTTCAAATTTGACATCCTGTCATTTTCGAATGCAAGAGAGTGACTCTTGTAGTCTTCAACCAACGCAGTGCGGCGTCTTAAACCGTTGAGGACCCATAGAAGAGTCTCCGCCCCTCTTTGGTGCAGTTACAACCCCCACTGACAATTGTCTTTGTCCTTTTTAAGTGGGTTATTCAGTACACTCATATACTTTTTAGCGTCGGTACCAGTCGGGTACCACAATTTGTATCCATCACCCACCGAGTGATATGATGTCAATGGTTTTGCCATTGAGTATATATTCAAGGGTATCATCCCCGACACGTTCAAACAGGGACCAATGCTTGCAACGGCCATGACTAATGATGCACAGAACCTTTGAAAGGTACCGATGCATCCAGTACGCACTGTGTAGAGGCAGCGTGATGTCAATTCTTGAGGATTGATGTTGACATGCTAACACACCAGGTCTGTTTTACATCTCATGACATAGCCATGACACGGGCTTAGTCATGAAATGATCGCGTTTGCCTTTGGACATTGTAGCATAATGGGACGTGCGATGGATGTAGAACATGTCTTACATCCACCAAACCACTTGTGTGCTAAAGATGGTGTCGCCATTTTTGTCGAAAACCTTAGTTGACATTGTCAGCTTGTCCAAATATCACAAAACCATTGTGATCATTCGTCTGAAACTTATCCATAACTTGACGCCGTGATCGACGCAGTGACAGTTAGTGGATAAGGTTTTGTGCATGTCGTACACGTTTTCCACGCATGTCGTGTACCCTGTTTCACATGGCAAAAGCACAGTGGCATGGATCGCATACCATGATCCAATGACAAGTGGGTTATCTCCGGTACTTGGTCATGTTCTCTGACCTCTTGCAGCCATGTAAGCCCTGTTTGTTTTTGGAATTGGTGCTCAACCGACTGGTTTTTTGTATCACCTTTAGCATGGTCCAAATCTGAGGCAATCGTCCTCGTCACACATGTGAAATTTTGGTTCAAAATTCTTTCGGAAGTACTTTTCCTTGTTGCTATCGGCACGGCAAAGTTTCTAATTTCCAATGGTCGTCACTGCTCGTGACGATCGAGATTGTCGTACTTTTGTGATGCCCTTCGGGCATTATTATGGTCACCATAGGCGTCCGTAATGCATGTTGACTCTCCATGTGAAGAATTCGACAGTATGACCGTCATCAACTTCATCGAGATGCTTTGAAATTGTCAAACGGCGTGCTTTTGGCGCTTCAAAAAGTGCACTTGACGCACTTGTCCATAGAACCACTCCGCGCATAGATCGTATGCTTTCGTTTTGGTGGTCTATGGCAAGCTAGCCTGACGAGGCAACGAGTTGGCTAGTTCTTGCTAGTTGGTACAATGGGGTGCGATCGGCACCCATGTTATCGTTGCAAAAGACATCTGATAACATGTGTTGTACCATCAACACTAGCATAACAAATCCAACCAGAAATCGGGACCGTAGTGCGTTCTATACTTGTATCAGTGGTGCATTCGGCACCCATGAAAAAAGTGCAACCTGTAGCTTTTGTCGATCGTGCAATCAGCGTTTATGACAATGGTGCATTCGGCACTCGTGTCAACGATCTAACCAATGCACTCACTGACCATGCATTCAACAGAATGGTAACTGTGCGTTCGGCACTCATGTGAATGCTACAATTGCATTTTCCATGTTGGTCATATTCCAGGTGCAACCGGAACTTATCAATCCACCGTCACACGTGGATTTCCACCATCGCGTGTGTGTATTGAGTGCGACCGGCACTCATATTCTAGTTTTGTCAAAATCCATTCACAAATGACTTACACGACATCCTTGGTGCAATCGACACTCATGTGAATACAAAATTGGCATTTTTTTTGGTCATATCTCCATAGACCAAGAGCACTGCATTCGGCACTAGCATCACGGATGCTTTCAGCATCCGTGATTAAGTTACAACTAGAAGTAGCACCATCGGTGTGTTCGACACCGACAAAAAAAATACAAGTAGCACATGTGCTGTTCCTCGTAGTGCAATGGGCACTTCCGTCGATGACGTGGTCGATGCCCGTGTAACCGTGCAAGCGACGCTTGTTTTGTGCTATTTGCACATTTCGCATAAGTACGGCGAGTAGGTGAGTTGTTGAGAGGCCACGGCACGTATGGTGCTTTTGTTTCGTAACTTAAAAATCGAGAACTCGTCTCGATGTACGTCACCGTTGTGGTTAAACAATCCGGTGCCGTAGTGGCTCTTTTGCACAATCAGAATTTTTTAGCACGTGTACGACCCACGTTGAGCCATGTCGTAGCTTTGAAAGGTCAGCCCTTCCGGGTTTTCTCACACAAAAAAACCCCAACCTTTGAGGTTAATCCATGAAAATTTAGGCACGGTCGGTGCTATGTTTCTTGTTTCAAAATGTTTCCAAGTGAATTCCGCCAAGGACATGGAAAGCTATCGGTTTTCCTCCTTTTTGTGCTTCGAAATGGAAAAGAAGCAGAAATTCAGAACTGCTGGTTTTCATAAGAGCTCAACCAAAGCTCTAAGAGTTTTGTGTCAAAACCAACGGTCAACTTGACCACATACTCGGGTTTGACTGCAAAAGTTTTGATCGTTCCAAACGTTTTTTGAAAATGGTTAGCATAAAACTCCTCAACTTGAGGATTCATGAAAATGAACAAAACTTCAGCACGTCAAGTGCCTTTTTTTCTTATGCTTGGAATCTTCCAAGCGTCATCCGGTGGTGCATCGGGAAAACTACCGGTCTTCCTATTTTCCATAAACAGGAAAACATCTTAAAACAATGTTTGAGAAATTTTCAATGTATTATAGAGCTCAGACGAAGCTCCTTGCCGCTTTTTACGACGGTCAAAACCGGGTTCAACTGGCAATGTTGTCTTCGTTCCTGTGGGCTTGCCATCAGGCTTGGGGCAAAAATGAATACCCACTAGGAAAACCAATTATCTCCTCCCGGGTAACGGCTGCCGCTCCCAACTGCGCTACTGGCGCACGCTTGCGTGTGGCACAAGCATTCTATAGTATTGTTATTTCTCTCTGCAAGGCCAGTCCTCTCCTCCACTCTTCATGGGTAACGGCTACTGCTTCCTCCCTCCTCCACTTGCCGGCGAGTGGAGGAGGGAGGAAGCTTCCCACCCTCCTTCCTTCTTGGGCTATGGGCCCTTGTGAGGGGGGAAGAGGGAGGGATGCCCCCTGCCTCCCCCCTTGGGCCGTCGGCCCTTATGAGAGGGAGAGGAGAGGGAGGATCACCTCCTCTTCTCCACCTTGGGCTATCGGCCCTCGGGGGGGGGGGACGGCTCCCCTCTTCTCCCCCATTGGCTTTCGGCCACTTGAGGAAGGAGCGAAGGGGCAGACGTCCCCTCTTCTCCCCCAAGGGCCGTCGGCCCACGTCAGATTGGGGGGGGGAAGGGGGAGACGCCCCCTCTACTCCCTCTTGGGCCGTCGACCTGCATGAGGGAGGGGAGGGGGAAACGCCCCCTCTCTTCCCCCATGGGCCGTTAGCCCACGTCAGGTTTGGGGGGGGAGGGAGGGGGAGACGCCCCCTCTACTCCCTCTTGGGCCTTCGGCCCGCATGAGGGGGGGAGGGGGAAACGCCCCCTTCCTTCCCCCATGGGCTGTCAGCCCACGTCAGGTTTGGGGGGGGGAGGGGGAGGGGGAAACGGCCCCTCTCCTCCCGCTTGGGTAGTCGGCCCACCTGGAAGGGGGGGGGGAGGGAGGTTCGCTCCCGTCTCCTCCCGTCGGCTCTACGACGAGAGGGGGGGAGGGGGAGGGAGAACGCTCCCTCTCCTACCCCATGGGTCATCGGCCGGAGTGAGAGAGGGAGGAGGGAGAGAACGTCTCCCCTCCCCCCCTTGCGCCTCGGCGAAGCCATGGCCGAGGGGGGGGGGGAGGAGGTTTAGCCTCCATCCTCCCCCTTGGGCGCTATCGGCGCCATGGCCGCCATGGCTGAGTGGGGAGGGAGAGGCTCGCTCCCCTCCTCACGTCACCGGTCGGGCGACGTTTCGACTCGAGCTCGCTCTCGAGCGAACTCGTCGCCGGTCAGGTGGCGTTTCCTCCGGGGAAACATTTTTTTCTTGGGAAGTTGAGCTTTTGGCTTGTCGACCCGTCGAGACTCGTCGAACAAGCTATCGGCTCGTCAATGGGGCTTTTCTAGGGAGCCCTCGCTCGCTCCACCGGTGTTTGGACGAACGGTCCAAACTATATATTTTTTCTGTGAACTGCGTCGTCGGCTGATGCTGTCCGTCGATTTCGCGAATCTGACGGCTGTACGTAGCCTACACCTTTTTTTCTGGTCTCTCTCTCGCGGAAGCGTTTGGCTCTGATGCCAACGTAGGCCCTCGGAATAGTCGTTTCAGGAGGAGTAGGGAATGGTCGCCTCAGCCCTTTTGGTTGAGACTAACCACGCGACAAATGGACGTAGTCGTCATAGGGCATATTTGCAACCTAATCCTACTTCTTCCACGTGGCATAGCCACGTTGGAAACATGACTCTAGCTTTATTCTAGGAGTGGAGGAGGAGTGACATGATGGATTTTCCACCATGCACTCCTTTCTCCTCATATCCGGCCACGGGTTGTTTTCCGGGCTAGAGTCAAACTCGACTCTAGCCCATGTATTTTTCCGGGCTTTGGCTCCTCAAAACCTGAGCCTCGAGTACCCGAAGTACCCGATGATTATTCGAAGTCCATTTTTAACTGTAAGAATGGTCCGTACGCTACAGGTGTCATTCACAACATGTTTTACTTACATCGGGAATCCGTCATTCGACAGACCGCATGTCTACATGGCCGTCTTAACAGCGTTTGCATTATCCTCGTCACAACAAAACACCCCCTGTGCAAACCTAGGACGTGAGCAAGCATGGTTAGTGCACTGGCATCCAAATGTGTTCCCAAGCGTAGGAGCTGTCTGGCCAGCTCAGCAAGTGGTAAGTGGGCCAATTAGAGTGCTCCGTTGCATGCTACAACAGGTGTACCTGTTGCAACTTCAGCGGCACCCCATGAAGAGTTGTTGTTGACATGTCCCTGTCACATCCTTTCAACCACCGGTCGCCATGGGCATGCTCGAGGGTACCACAAAGCATGGTGTAGTATTCGTAGCCGCTGGACAACATAGTCATGCACTACAGTAGCAGATCATGTGCAAGAAGGAACGTATCGGTGGACAGTGCCCTCATCCTACGTGTCAACCTAACCTCGGCCGGTCCGCCAGGAGCATGCGATGTTCCGGCAGGGTGCCTCTGAGTTTCATCTAGTGTCATTCAGTCTCGCACGGTCGTCGTTCACGCTGTCACCACTTCCTCCAACCATTTTGCTTCTACAACTGGTTCCCTCGTGACAGCGGGATGGTGGATGACCAAGTTGTAGAGCACACGGGTAAGCCAGATGTGGAGAGTATATGGAATGAATAGCTAGGTATTTTGTGGCCAAGATACCCTCTGTTTCAGATGGCGTCCCAAGACCACGCGTGGCACGTTACAAGGCAACCAAGTCCTGATGAGAATGCACCTCAGCCCGCTCAGGCTCCTGCACCGCGGTTGTATCCCCATAACCCTCCTGCGGACGGCCCATCAAGCACGTTAGATGATGTCATGTTTTGGTTGACTAGGGATTGGGCAAATGACTGGTGGGCCGGGCAGTTGGACGATGCTGACGCCCTCCCACATGACCAACTCCCGGATGAACCACCTCGTGCTCAGAGGTCCCCCAATGTCCGGGAAGCCGGACCGGTTAGGTTTAGCATGGGGCGCCGTCGCGTCCTGTCCGTCCCACGTGGCCACCTCGATAATGCTCACTTTTTATCCATGGTGATTCCTGTGTCTACTTTCCTTAAGAACACGTAGAGTGTGTGGATGCATGTATAGTTTTGTCATCCTGCAGCTGCAAGAAAGGCATTGTAAACCCCATTTTTTGTCTTTCATGCTATGCTATTCTATCATGGACAACAGAACCTGACGATGAACGATGTCACAGCCCGAAGAAGCATAAGGGGATGCCGAAGGAGGTGGCCAAGGGCATGTTCTTCCACAACATGGATGCCGCTCGGGCGTTTGTGGCGGACTATGTGGTTGACAACTGCTTCGGTCTCAAGTGGGTGCACAGTGAGCCTGCCAAGTTCCACGTAACGTGCGCCTAGGCAAAGAACAAGGGTCGTACCTGGCTCCTCCGGGCTTGTGTTACAAGCAAGTTTTGACACGTGGCTGTGTCCCACTACGTCGATGGACACAAGTATTTCCCTACCATTGGCCGCGCCAATCCGGCGCGACAGAAGAGGTGGGTGGCCCGTAAAACATCAGAGGCCCTGTAGCGTGACCGCGCAGCTCCAACCGCCACCCTGCGGCAGGTACTCCACGAACGGACCGGCATGAACATTTCCAAAAACACGCTCTACCGAGCCAAGACACACGCCAAAGAAAACTTTATGGGTAAGAAGACCGACACGTGGAGCCTCTTTTTGTCGTACGTCGAGGAGGTGTGTACAAACATAGCGCTTTAAGCCATTGCAGTTTGGTTCTTGGGCACCTTTAATGTGTTTTCACATGTGTATATCGACGTGCTGCATGCAGGTAAAACACGTGGACCCAGGTACACACGCTGTCACGCACAAGGACAAGAACTGTGCCTTCTTGTGGGCTTTTTTTGCTCCAGGTTCCGCCAGAACCGGCTTTCAACACAGTCGCCGGATTTTGATAAAGGATGGATCATTTCTCAAGAATGGACACAAGCAGGTTATGTTGCTTGTCCAATTGTTTTATGCCAACAACCACGCAGTGCCCATGGCGTGGGCACTTCCGCCAAAAGAGCATGAGAAGGGATGGTTTTTTTTTGCGCTCAGCTAGTCCTCGCTTACTCCACTATGGCAAAGTCCGGCACTTGCATCATCATAGACAAAGAGAAGGACTTGGAGAAAGTGCTACAGATGTTCCTGAGTGGTGCGATACACACCTACTGCGCATGGCACTTGCGTGAGAACGTCCGCACTGCCTACGGGAAGAAGGCTGCACACTAGGCATGGAACTGTGTGCTTGCGCTCAATCTCGTGCAATGGCAGAAGGCTACCACCCACTTGCGCCAAGTGAGTGCCTCTGCGTATGCTTACCTGTTTGGAAGGTAACTGGAGGAAGGGACTGGTGGAGGGTGGTACCTCTGGAGAAGTAAACACGCCTCCACTTCCCTCTGGGCAGAGGAGGCCACACTACCTCCAACGCAACGGAGCTAGAACGCGCGCATCGCAGCACACCGCAAGCTATTTCCGTGTTACTGTTTTTTTTTGCATCTACCCCTTCGTACATCGCATGTTCTTTGCTCGGCGTGCCCAGGCTGAAGGTGTGCAAACATCCCTGGCCCTTGCCCAAGCTGACTGACTGCTCCACTGCCTCGCAGTGGCACGTGAGTACACCATGACGGAGGAGGGCCCCAACACGGCAACAGTGGAGGGCCCAAGAAACAATCAGCGCCAGGTTGATTTGCTCGAGAAGATTTGCAGCTGTGGCCGGTGGAAGGAGTTTGGACTACTTTGTCAGCATGCATGCGCTTTTTTGCTCACCAAGTCCATCAACGCACAGAACCTGGCCGACCCTTGACTCGCCCGCATGGCGTTCCGTCGGGCATACAACAACCCCCTCTCCTCTCGAGTGGTGGATAGCAGACAGCCAGTTGAACCCATGTGGCTGCAACCGGGACCTAGGCGTGGGAAGGGCCACCCTCGTATCGCACAGAAAGACCTTGAGACCTTGCACAAAAAAACTTCATTTGCCCACGGTGTGGGCAAAGGGGCATACCAAGACACGTTGAAAAAAACCCTCCTGCTCGAAGCCCTGCACAGGCTGCAGCAATGGGGTATGATGGAGGTCTAAAGGCGGCTGCAGCAAAGGCGCAGCAGCCTTGAAGGCACGTGCAAATGTCTCCATGAGTGTAGATGCTCCACTTGCAGCGTATGCCAGTGGTGACGTGGAGTATGACCCGGAGGCTCTGCCTCTGGATGACGAGGATGATGAGGATTATGGTGCTGAAAGTGATAAGTCTGGTGCATACTTCCCTCCTGTTGGTGATGATGATGAGATGGTGACGCAGGATGAGTACACCCATCAGTTGGATGAGGAGGAGAGAGAGAGTGGCAGGAGACGTACAAGGAAGAGCCGGAGGAGGCAGAGTGAGGTGAGTGTGTTTGGGTTGTTGTTGTGCCTTCCGTTGGTGAACTTTCATGTAGCATACGTCCTATCCTGTCCATCACTAACATAATCTATTGTTCATGTGCAGGATGAACCATGCTGGACACTGGAGATTGGACAAACCATTCAGTGAGGTGGCTCATAATTCTGCAGGAAAGGGGGGTTTCGGGTTCGGCAGAAGCTCAGGGTTAGGTTGGGGCATAGTGGTTCATTGCATGTGGGGAGGGAGGGCAGTGGTGTGCATGTTTCAAGAAGTAGACATGGCGGCCAACATTCACACAGCGAGTCAGAGCTATTCTACGATGCTCAACACTATCAGCCGTGGGAGCAGTTGTATCCTGTGTGTGACATTGTTCATTTTCTCCGAGGGTTGATTCGTGAAGTATTTGAGGAGATCATGTATCCCACCTTCAGTGTGTGTAATGCTCAGTCATTGACATTTGCATAATGGAGTTTTCCCAAGCCTGTTTCCCTTTGCACATTGCGCCATTTCTGTTGCCACGATGAGTAACAATTGTTGCAAAAGAAAGGTTCATCTGAGTAAGTGATGTTGAAGAACACAGTACACGGATGTTTACTGTTCTTTATGTTGAAAGTTATGTCTCACTTTGTACATCATCAAAATAGCAAATATACTTTGAATCCGGTTTAGAGGAAAACTGTCACAAGCCACTTCATAAAACAATGCAGGAGGCTATCTGTTACAGCCTGTACAACCACCCTAAACCAACTAAACAAATGATGATGACATGCACTCACAATCGTTCTCGCTCCTACATCGGTCATGAAGTGTTGTATTGTGGCTGCTACATTGGTCATTGATTTTTCCACATGTACGCTGACGAAGTGGACATTCACTTCTTTTCATGGGGTCTTTAATGACAACGAGGGCGACATATTCGTCTTTTCAGTGAGAGAGCTTGAGCCCAAAATGCCCAGCAAATGGAAGCCGTTTTGCCCATGAAGTGTCCTGTTTTGGCTGCTATATCGGTCATTGCTTTGTCCATAGATATCCTAGAGGAGTGGACAAACAGTTGCTTTGTTGCTGACAAATAACGTCAATGAGGGTGGTACATTGTTATTCTCACGTGAAAGTACTTCATCTCGAAGTGCCTGGCAAATAGTTATGTACAACACGTAGGAACTAGCTATACGATGATGATTGTCACAACCGCGAACATGGAATCGGCCACACCGACGTCCATGGCGCCCAATTGGGTGGACAGTACAACGAGCGGGCATGGGGTGCCCGCATGCCCAACTGCCAACACATGGTGTATGGGTCGGTGTATGGTTTTGGGTTCACAATGTCCCATGCGCGCTTTATGTTTGCCCACTCGGCCTCCGCAGTTATATGATCCATGGGAAGGGGGGGGGGGGGGAGATGTCACGGTTCCCCAAGGACCGTGCACCGGTTCCAGATGGCCAGCCTAGTGCTGCAACGATGGCAGAGGACGCATGTCTCAAGCATGGGACATGTGAAAAGAGGGTTTGGTCTATGTACGTGTGAGTACGGGAGGGAGGAGGAAGTGGAATGTGATGTAAACAGTAATGTATGCAAAGCATACCTACGACTTTGACAACGCAAACGACACAAGTATGTCCTGTACCGGGCCATTCATTTGAAAAGCAGATGTTGTCCTGTGCGACCGACCGCACATCCAAGCAGGGAGGCGGAGGTGTCTATTGTACCATGCTGAGCCTGTACGCAGATCGAAGCATTTACGTTCGGCAACAGGTGTTAGGGTAAGGTTCCGTTTCGCTGGTCGTGTTGCGTCACATCACATACCATGGGTAAACTAGGCTTCTTTTCCCTAATTTTCAATGGTTCGATATCGAAAGTCGATCGAGGGGTATATGGGGCTTTTTTTTCAGGGGTAGGTGAGAATGAGGCTTATCGTGCTGGCGGAGGGGCGGATCCGGCTTATTGCTCCAAAAGAGGGGCGGATGGGACTTATTGTTCTGGCGGAGGGGTCGATGGGGCTTATCCTTCTGACGGAGGGGCGGATAGGGCTTATTGTTTCGACGGAGGGGTATATGACGGGCAAGGGTGACAAAATAGGGGGTAATCGGCATTTTCATAAAGAAAACATTTATGCGGAAAGAAGAGGTTCGACAACGCCCAACCAAAATTGAAGTTGCGGAACACCGCCCGAAGAAAAGGGACGTGGCCTTCCGAATAAGAGGGATTTCGCGCGACAGGAGTGGTGTTAAGCACACGTGGCAGCCGAATGTCTTCACGACAGACGAGTGGTAGCCGGCCACGACAGCGTTCCACTGCGTGGCGAATGAAGAAGGAAATCTCTCTGCCGTTACGGAGGAATCTTATGGAGGTTGCACTTCGACGAAGCAGCCCCCACCCGTCCCCTCCCCGACCAACCCCCACACCCCCCGCACCC
>SZWC01003302.1:190481-201231 GCA_023375785.1 Penium margaritaceum | reverse complement strand
AGAAACACACACACACACACACACACACACACACACACACACACACACACACACACACACACACACACACACACACACACACACACATACACACACAAGGCAATAGATCATCCATGGACATCACATGGACACAACAGACCAATAGCTTGAACAGCTTTCTTGAAGAAGTTATTGTTAAGTGCCTTCGCGAAGATTTCGGCTCTCTGTTATCGAGTGTCAACCCAAACGAGCTGGACATGACTTGCGGCCACTCACTCATGCACAAATTAATTCTCCACATTGATATGCTTTGTGCATGTACTGCATGCCATTATGTTCAATAATAGCCTTGGTGCTATGATTGTCACAACGCAGCATGATGCAACAGGAGTGGATGCGCAACTCCTACAACAACCAACACAGCCAAACACTCTCGCAAGTGCTTACACCAAGAGCAACATACTCCACCTCACTAGAGCTGCATGCTACACAACCCTGTGTATCTCTCTTCTATGACACATCGGTCCCAGCAACAAAGACAATGAAGCCTATCAGGTTGCGAGCATTGGAGTCATAGGCCAGGTCATTGTCAGTGTAACCATCCACCACCACTGAGGGTTGTGCCCAATAACAGAGGCCAGTCCGGGTGGTGGAGAGGGCAAACCTGATAGCATGCAGCGCAGCCTCCATGTGTCGCGCCCTAGGACACTGGAAGAATTGTCTCAGGAAGTTCAAAGCAAAGGCAACATCTGCCCTAGTTGTTGTCTCCAGGTACATGAGAGACTCGATAATGCCAAGATAGTCTGTCACATCAACTACCTCCCCCAGCTTAGACACATCCACTATCTTCAACAGCCTCTACCCAGCTGGGGTCATAGGCATCGATACTCCAATAAGGCATCAAAGCGCTCCCCCAGGCTATAGACGTATGCAGCTTGGTGAACGTGAAGAGTGCGACGAGAGTGATCATGCTCGAGCTCCATGTCCAAAAAGACATGAGCATGCCCTAGGTATTTCATCTTGTACATGGACTCTAGGAGTATTTTCACTGATGCTATCAACAAGTCATCGACATAGGCAAGGACAGCAACAAACGAGACAGATGGTGGGGTGACAAGGAGAGACGGATCCGCAATATTACAGCCGTAGCCTCCTTTCTCAATAGTGGACATAATCTCTTGGTTCCAGCACCAAGGCAACTGTTAGCCATAAAGGGCCTTTTGCAGTTGCCACACTCTATCACTGCCACAAGAGAATCCGGGATGATGGACCATGTAGATCTCCTCATCCAACTGGCCATGCAGGAATACGTTGTTCACATCCATTTGGTCTAGCTACTAGCTATGGTGGGCCGCAAGACTCAACAGTGTCTTGGCCATGGTGTATCGCCTGATCGGTGCAAACGTCTCATCAAAGTCAATGCTTGGGACCTGGGAGAACCCCTTTGCAGTGAGTCTTGCCTTGTACTTATCATTGGGTTCGTACTTCCGTTGATAGATGCATCAAGCATCGATGGCCTTACCCCCTTGTGGCAGGTCGACCAGCTCGTAGACAGCATGGTCGTCGAGGGCGTTCAGCTCTTCACCCATGGTAGCCTCCTACTATTGAGCATTGGAGGTTGGACGCGCTTGGCGGACCATGGTAGGTTTTGGTGACAAAGCTGTGGCAGCCGACGTGATGTGACACCCGGAAACACTACTCAAGACAGCCACCTTCAATTCTCACGCATGCTCCAAGGCTAGCAGTGCATAGCCAAGGGTAGAATTGGGATAGACGGCCCCAGTGGCCATGCCCAATGCGTCCATGACAGTATGGACTACAGGAGACGGCTCAGTCTGAGAGTGAGGAGGGCGAGCTGAGGCAGTGAAGGTACTAGCGCGATGAGGAGCGCACAGAGGCATCCTTCCCAGACAAAATGGGAGACAGGAGCAGGATCCGTGGGGGCTGTCTGAGGTCGATCAAAAAAAGGAAAAATGGGAGAGACAGGTGGGTTGGACACTATGGAAGTGACAGGGCTAGAGGGAGCCATGGAGGAATGAAGGACAAAGACAGGCAGGGAAGCTGTAGAGTCTGTGACAGGGGAGGGTGGCATGTCCATTGAGCTGGACGACGTAAGCAGGGTGGGCACGTGACCTGACGACGCTGACTGTAATGAGGATGACAGCTACGGTGATGCAGGTCATGCAGGTGGGACAGGACCAACTCCTTCCTCCTTCCCCCAGCCGAGTGAGAGGCAAAAGAGAGGAGGTAGGTGGCAGACGGCTGAGATTACAAAGGAACACAGACACAAAGAACAAGGCATCACGGAACTCGATGACATGCTGACAAACATGATTCTAGAAGCGCCAGCCTTTATACTGCATGGAAACACTGAGAAAGGCGGCCGTGAGGGGAGAGCTGCCCAATGGGCACGTCCTCTGGGAGCCAGACAGACGCAATAGAACCCTAGATACAAGCGAGACGAAGGTCAGCGCAATGGCCATACCAGCCTTCAAAGGGTGCGACGGACAGAGCGAGGGAGGGGATCGTGCAAAATGTGATTCTAGACCCAGGTCATGTATCTCATGGCCTCGAAGGCAAAGAGGGGTGGCAGACCGGACTCGGACAGAAGAGTATGAACACCGTCAACGAGCGTGCAATTCTAAGACTCGGAGACACCATTCTGTTGGGATATGTATGGAGCAGAAGTCTCCAAGCACACCCCACAAAACTCAAGGAGACAGCGGTGGGTCCAAGGAACTCACTGCCACGGTCACTACGAAAGACATGCAAGAGATCGTTGACAGGCATGTTCAGCCTGAACAAGCCAGGACTTGATGACCAAACAAATGTCGCTCTTCTGACAAAGAGCAAAGACCCAGAAAAATCGGGAAAAGTCAGTAGTAAGGCACAAGAGATAGCGACCAACATCACCGAGAAGGACATGGAGCAAAGGACCCATGATGTGCTCATGGACACAATGAGGAGGATGAGTAGAAGGAGAGGCAGAGGAGGAGAAAGGTGAGCGGTGCATCTTGCCTTGCGCACAATCCAAACAATCAACCGGGCAAGGGGGAGAGAAGGTGGAGGGCGAGAGACCGACAGCAGGTTGGAGGTGAAGCATGCTGTGAATGGCATCAGTTTGGAAAAAACTAAGGCGACGATGCAGGCAATGAACAAGGTCAGGCAAAAGAGAAGGGGCAACGTGGGCGACGGCGATGCGAGGAGTAGGAGCAAAGGTCGCATTCAAAGGCACATGATAGAGCCGGGCACATTTCACACCACACAGCATAGTACGGCCTGAGGGACAAACACAAAAGGTACCAACGTTACGTGTCAGACCAACTGCATGCACCGCAAAAATGAACAAACCAGAGCTGAGCAAATTGGCCAGGAAACAAGCCCACTGAGAATGTGTGTCCATCTTGACAACCTTCACAATACCAAAAGCATTGCGTTTGGAAACAAAGCGGTGCTCGATGTTGATTTGCATTGTACATGAGTAATGCCTGTCATGATTTTTAACAATGACCTTTGTACTTTGGTTGCCCCTACAAAGAGTGATGTAGTGAATGGGCACGCACAGCTAGTGCAAGAGGCAACACAACCAAGAACTTTCACACGTACTTGAGCCAAGAGCAACGTACTCAGCTTCAAAGAGCTCCTTGTAACACAGTCATGTTTGCCACGATTCTACGGAACAACAGTGCCTCCAGCCAAGAAGATGTGCCCCGAACGACTATGGACATCAGTGTTATGAGCCCAATCGCTATCGGTATAGCCATGGACGACCACAGAGGATTGTGCTCTACAACAGAGCTTGATACCTGTTGTACTGCACAATACAAAGTGCAGCCTCAAGAAGAAGTTGCCGTGGATACTAGGCAAACTGTGTCACGTAGTTGACGGCCAGCGCAACACCTGCGCACGTCATCATAGCAAGGTACATAAAAGATCTGATGACTCACAAACATCCAGTGACATGAACTTCCCCCCGAGATGGGCCACGTCAGGTGTTTTCAAGGTTTCTGGCCAGCTACGGTCATGGGTGTAGATACAGTAGGAAATCAGCAATGACTAGAGTAAATCTCTCACCCAAAATGCGAATGTAGGCAGCCTGATGCACGTGCAATATGCACTTTGGATGGTCCTGCTCGAGATCCATGCCAATGAACACTTGAGTAGGGACAAGATCCTTCATCTTATAGACTGACTGCAGAAGAGACTTCATAGACTAAAAAACCAAAGGACTCGGAGAATCAATGAGAAATTCAACATAAATGAGGACTAAAAGAAGAGGGGATGACAGAGGACTGAGAAACAATGCGAGTTTGACTTAAACGTGGCAATACCCTTTTTTTAACAGTAGAAGGGATCTCCATGTTCAATCAGCGAGGAGACTGCTTCAGTCCATACAAGGCCTTCAGAAGTTTCCAGACCTTGTTGGTGACATCGATAAAGCCAGATTCTTGTGCTAAATAGATCTCTTCATCCAAGGTGCCAAGCACTAAGGTGTTGTTCACATAAATCTGCTTGAGCTCTCAGTTTGAGTGTGCCATCAAGCTTAATAGAGCACAAGAAATGATGTAGCTCTCAACGGGTACGAAATTCTCATGAAAGTTTATGCCAGGGACCTGTGTGAATCTCTCAGTGGTAAAACATACCTTGCAATGATCAAAAACACCATCTGGCTTCAGCTTACACTGAAGGACCCAGAGCGTAGAGATGGCTTTGCGAGCAGATGGCAAGTCTACCAGTTCATGTACCCCTTGCTCTTGCAGGGCATCAAGCTCCTCTGACATGGACGTCTTCCATAGGGAGGATTCAAAGGCCTCAAAAAACTCACGTACAGTTGTGGGTTCGGATCCTAAAGGAAAAGACCACTGGCAGCAAAGCATACGGCATAGTCCATTACGGAGATATCAACAACACGGTGAAACCCCATAGAGATGAGGGAGTAGCCAAGGGCCATGCCAGGATGCATGACTTTGATGCCAAGAACACCCAAGAAAGTGGTGGTGAGACCCATAGCACGCAGTCCAGGATCGCTCGATACAACACACAAAGGAAGGGAACGAAGCCAGCCCCCATGAGTGTATGGCTGACAGGAAAGCAGACCGGACCTGACAAAATCCGGTGACTGGACATCAGCAATAGGAGACTGAGCAGTGGCTGAAAGAAGAGGAGGGACCAATGAAGAAATAGGAGGCTCGACAGTGGACAAGCAAGATGAGGAAAGGAGAGGGGACTGGTCAACAGAGCCAGGACTGGATGAAGAGACAGATCAAGAGGAAGGGGTTGATGAAATAGAGGCACCATCAGAGGTTGTGAAAGAAGGGGAAATGACCGGTTCCACGTCACTGTCAGAGGATGAGACACCGTTGCCTTGATCTGAGAAGGTACAAGGAACAATTGGAGGAGCGACGTCCATCCCTCCACACAAGAGAGTGGGGTAAGGGTGTCTACATATGCAAGACGAGCAAGATCACACTCAAAGACAGACAGAGGAGAGCATCACGAGAATTGATGCCACGATGACGGAAAGGATCCCATGAACATCAGGCCTTGGACTCGGTAGACACACCAAGAAATACATAGAGACCGACCTGACTGGAAAACTTCACCATCTCGCGTGTCATCTGGAAGCGAGATGACTGTGACACAGTCCCACACACGAGCCAAGAAAAAATGACCACGACGCCAGTCCAGTGCTCGTACGGCATAATGTGACAAGGAACGGGACCATGTGGAACAAAATTTCATACCCAGGCCATGAAGGGCACGGTCTAAAAGGAAAAGAGAGGGGGAAGCCCGGAGTCAGCAAAGAGGGAGTGCACACCATCAGTGAGGGTATGCTTCCAAAATTTAGACACACCATTTTTTTGGATTTTTTAAGGAGCAAAGGATCCCATACGCACCAACAAGAGGTAAGAAAGCATGAAGTAGGACCAAAAAACTCACGATCACAGTCTGTGTGAAACACACAAAGCTGTCGCTGACATGCACGTTCAACCTCAAGGAGCCACTCCTCAAGCACATCAGTGACATCACTCTTTTGACACAGGGTGAAGACCCAGTGAGAATGAGAGAAGTTTTCCATGGGAAAGAGAACATAACGGCCAATACCACCAATGAATTCATGAAGGAGCAGATGCATGTCATTATCATGAGCTAGTTTGAGAGGATGGAAGGTGACATGATCTGATGTGGAGAAAGGAGAGCGATGCACCTTCTCCAAAGCACAGTCAAGGCATTGGACGTGCAAGGGAGTGCAATCCCAGTATGATGATGCATTTGATATAGACGCAATTGGTTGTCAATGGCAGTGATATGAATGTGGCAAAGACAGTGATGCAAAAGGTGTGTGTGCTTTGGAGACAAGGACAGTGCGACATCAACCGGGGCAGACGCAACGGAAGACGAGGGGAGAGACAAAGGAACACAAAATAGACATTTGCAGCAAAGACCACAGAGCACAACACAACCGAGCAACTGTCGAAGAACAGTGTACCATGGTTGGAGACAAATTACATGCCCTGGTCGTCAAGGGTGGTCATGGAAAGCAGGCTGATCTCTAGATTAGGTGCGTATAGTACACCTCACAAGAGAAGGTCCCCTTCAGGCCCAACAAAGCGCACAAGACCAACACCCTGCATAGGTGGAAAAACCTGAGGAAACCAACAGGGCCAAAGGAGAAAAAGGCGGTCTGACAGAGCTTCATGTGATGGGTGGCGCCAGAATCAATGAGCCAGAAACTAGAAGAGGAGTGAGCAGATGGTAGAACACAAGAGACAGCCACAATGCTAAAGATAGAGGAAGGAGACTTGCCAAACGCAGCAAGACAGCGAGGCAACGAGAAGGACTGCCAGCGCTAAACCCACTGAAAATCAATAGGCAACGCTCCCCAAGGCGCACCAAAGCCAGCACTACAAACCTGTGCATCAGCCTGACATGCATGGAGAGAAGCAGCCCCAAGAAATCTCTAACCTCCCTTGTCAGAAAGACAGAGGAGGTTGGTGAGGGTCTTCTCGAGGTTACGGTTGGGGACACGGTTATTGTCGCAGCAACCACTGTCGTATTAACCACCATGCAAGTGATGACCATCATGCAGACGAGAAAGAGGCACATAGGAGGCAGACAGATGTGCGTAGTATAAGGCCAGATGGTACCAGAAGGACGTCAGTGACGTGGTGAAGCTGACCGGTAGTGGCAGAGGCATTTCAGTTGCCAGAGGGAGAGGATGCATAGGAGCAGCCATGCGAGCATGATCTTGCGGGTGGGGACACTTTGACACATTGTGGCCAGCTTGGACGCAGTGCCGATAGGTAGTGATAAGGGGCTTGGAGGGGGACCAGGAGTTACCACGGCCCTTTCTCCCACGAAATCCACCATTGGGAGTCCCCCCACCACCACCACCACCTCCACGACCGCACCCTGCATCAAGGACGGCACGAGCACCACCCACAAAGGATGGCGTCGTGCCAAAGGAGGATGAAGAGGAAGAGGAAGAGGAAAAGAGAGAGGATACAACAGTGGAAACATCAGCAAAAGCAGAGCGATTCAAGCAATGTTTTTACAGATTACCCAATAGTCAGTGAGATGTGCAGCGGTGAATGTAAAGACTGCGCCAATGTCAAGTGGCACATCAGCAGTAACTAGCTCAGAGGCAAGAAGTTCCAGTTAAGAGCAAGGGACATTGAGAAAGATATCAGACAACGTAGGAGTACACCCAATGACGATGGGCACCCATGCAGAAAGTTGTCCAGACACGGCTTTGCTGAGGTCATGAAGTTGCTTGAGGCTACGAGCCCACTGCTCGTTAGCCGTTTCATCAGCTTGCATGTGGAGCTGATTGAATTGAACTGTTAGTCAACTCTGAGATCCATTCCCAGTGACAGTGTTGCAACAGCGAATGAGTGCATGAGCGCCTACAGGGCCTATAAATGTGCCACGTTCAGGGCCAGCATTGTACTGGTCAATGTCCACAGAGAGGTTGTCAGGGCCAGCATTTCTGAGTGCGCGGACAATGCCTGTGGATTCAGTGGGCAATGGGACAAAGGGTGTGGCAGTAGAGGGATCAATTGGAAAGTAGTAATGCCAGAGATCTTCACCTCATGTCCAAGTGCTGAAGCGAATCTCCCAAGAGGAGAAGGTGAGCCTGTTGGTGAAGTGTGGTGGCACAGTCATGCTGTTGTGCCAGCAGTGCCTACAGCACTAGCAGCAACAGCAGTACCAATGATAGTAGCGAGATCAAGTACACTGAGGACGGATTGCATCACAAGGTCAGCAACCGCTTCAGCCAGCTCAGCCTTTGAACTCTAGGCATCCTGCTGACGGCTCTCAGAAATCTTTTGTGCTAGAAGATTCTAGGAGAGTTACTCTTGGAGCTCTGCGATGGCAGCTTTGTGAGCAGGAATGATGCATGGATATGCTAAAAAGGATGAATTCTCAGAGGATTTTTTGGCAGATTTTCCCTCACCCCAGTGGGCATAGGAATATGGAGATGAAATAGACAAAAACAGAATATGTAGAGGCATGCACTGAAAGGTCACAACATTGTGCAAGATCCACCTGAGGGAGAGGAGGAAGTCAAGAAGAACGCGCACCACATGGGAGGCATGGCAGTAGCACAAAGTGTGGTGGTGGCACTGCAGCGGAAGATGTAGCAAGGACAAAGACCTAGGAGGCTGCTGAGATATCAAGGCACAAAATCCCCATCAGTGCAACCGTAGAGATAGCTACTGCTGCTGCACATGCGACAATGAGGGTGTAGACACGACCTGTGGTGGGAGATGTAGATGTTGTGGTTAAGACGATGGAAGAGAGGGTAGTGGCCCCGATGGACTGGAAAGAAAATGAGGCCGATGTGGCTATTACAGCAGCACCAACGGCAACCGTGCCTGCTGCAGTGGCAATCTGAGTGGCAAAGTTCACAGCAGCTGCTGCAAAGTGGTGCGAAGGTGGAGGCAGCCTGGGTGAACTCCTCCTTGACATGCCTACCAGAAGTGGCCATGGGTGCACGTGAGACTCTAGCTGTGACTGCAAATGTTGCCTCAACAGCTGCTGCTGCGTCAAGATAGGCACAAGAAAGGCTGACAGCCTCGGCAGCCGCTAAGCACTCGTGCATCAAGAGGTTGGCAAAGGCATAAAGGGCTTGGCAGAGGCCTGGCCTGCTGGGGAAGAAGGTGGCGGCTGCGGCTGCTGCTCTGCTAACTGATGATGTTGCGGCGACGGCTGTAAATGATGCTGCTGTGAAAGTGACTGTGAATTTTGATGCTGCGGTGAGCCACTTAGGGAGGGAGCAGTGCATGCCGTTGGTCATCAGGATGTTGTCCAAGCCGGCGGCAAGGATTTTGTCGGCTGTTTAGACTTGGCGGTCAATATTCTCTTGTTCATGCTCATATTCTGCAGTAGACTTGTCCGAGATGTACGCACCTGGCACTTGCATTTGGTGCTGACACGGATACCTACGATTTCTTTCATGCCACTGCTCCTTCTCCCATCGTGCCACGTAGGCTTCATTAACGGTTGCCTCCTCCTCGTCTGACGAGAAGAAGGTTGGTGGTGATTCCGGTGGTGATGCAAAGATGAGGAAGATGACGATTGCACTGTCACCAAGAGAAGACTGTTATAACTACTGCAATGATGTCAGCATAGGAGTGACTATGGCCGCAGCTACGTCAGATGTAATGGCGGCAGCTAGGATCGTAGCTGCGGCCGCAGATGTGGCCACCTCTAGGGAAAAGTTCAGTGCTGCACATGATGCTACGGCTGCTGAAAACTTGCAAATGACGATGGTACAACTACACCAAAGGCTAGAGGAGATCAAAACTGGGTTTTGGAGGCGGCTGCGGCTACGGCTGCGAATTTGACTGCTGCGACTATGGTTGTGGCCTTGGCTGCAGCTACAGCCATGGTTGTTCTGGTCTTGGCGGTGGTGGAAAAAGAGAGTTATGCTACAACTGCAGGTGCGCCCACAGCTGTGGCTACGACTGTAGCAATGGTGGTGGTTGTTGCGGCTGTTCATGGACAAACAGAGCCCCTTCTGCTGCTACTGTGACGACAGTTGCTAGGGAGAGCCGACTGTGGCAGCGGCTATGACTGCTGTTGTGGGTGCGGAAGCAATGGTAGAAATCCACACCAACAACCGCTTCTATGTGTAGAGCAGTAGTGAACTACGGGTGGCTGAGGAAGGGCAGAGTACTTAGCAATGTGGAGGTCGATGTGTGGCCAAGAGAGCCCAGCAGATGGCTTACGGATTTCCTACCCTCCATTTGCCTTGCTCGACGCCGCCACAGGCTACGTGGTGGTGGCGAGGATGAAGGAAAGGGCAAGAGCGTCCAGTGCACAATCTGTTCTGCTGCAAGATCCAGAAATAAAGAAGATGCAACCGTCAAAGGCTGCAGGAGCATGGTGCACACGTCATGGTGTGTCCACAGCCTAGAGTGGCGGCGGACCGGGTCCCAAGGGTCGGTACCTCACAGAAAGAAAGGACGGCGAGGAAAGGGCGACAAGCCTCTCCCTCGGTGCTCTGATACCAGTAGATAGAATACTGATGCAAGGGAGAGAGGGAGGGAGAGAGAGATAGAGAGAGAGAGAGAGAGAGAGAGAGAGAGAGAGAGAGAGAGAGAGGGGGGTAAGGATGTGAGAGATGCCATAGACATGTTTCAAAACTTAACTACAAAAGTGGAATCAAGTGTATGGGGAAGGCTGGATGGAGCAAGGAGTTAAGCTATGCAGTGAAGCAAGCTCAAATGTTGACTTGTTAATATGTTGATCACTGTACTTCCCC
>SZWC01003302.1:166068-190432 GCA_023375785.1 Penium margaritaceum | reverse complement strand
AGAGAGAGAGAGAGAGAGAGAGAGAGAGAGAGAGGGGGGTAAGGATGTGAGAGATGCCATAGACATGTTTCAAAACTTAACTACAAAAGTGGAATCAAGTGTATGGGGAAGGCTGGATGGAGCAAGGAGTTAAGCTATGCAGTGAAGCAAGCTCAAATGTTGACTTGTTAATATGTTGATCACTGTACTTCCCCTCTCCCCCTCAAGAGAGAGGGAGAGAGGGGGAGAGGGGGAGAGGGAGAGAGGGAGTGAGGGGGAGGGGGAGAGATGCAGAAAGGAGAAGAAGGGGAGGAGGAGAGGGAGAGACGTAGAGAGGAGACGAAGGGGAGGAGGAGAGGGAGAGATGCCGAGAGGAGAAAAAGGGGAGGAGGAGAGGGAGAGAGTGGGAGAGGGAGAGAGGGGCTAAAGGGGAGAGGGGGAGAGGGGATGAGGGAGAGAGGGAGATAGGGGGAGAGGAGGAGGGGGAGAGGGAGAGAGGAGGAGAGAGGGAGAGGAGGAGAGAGAGGGAGAGGGGGGGGGAGAGAGGGAGAGGAGGAGGGGGGATGAGGAGTAGGGAAGAGGAAGAGAGGTAGAGAAGGAGAGAGGTGAAGAAGGGTTGAGGGGGAGAGGGTGAGAGGAGGACAGGAGGACAGGAGGAGAGGGGGAGAGGGGAATAGGTAAAGAGGGTGAGACGGACAGAGGAGAAGTGGAGAGGAAGACAGGGGCAGAGGAGGAGAGGGAGATAGGGAGATAGGGTGAGAGGGAGAGAGGGTAGAGCAGCAACTCCCGCTGTTGTATGGACCTGGTGAGTGTTGGCGGTCCGGTACTTGCTGTGGTAGAAGATCCAGACGCCCTTGGAGTCAGCCCACCTGAAATAGGTTCTCCTAGCAGTCAAAGTTGTTGTCGCCGTCATGGAGGGGTGGAGACGTCTCAAAGTCCTTTGTTCATCGCTCAGTGAGGAGGGCAACCTCAGGCTCCAGTGAAGGTGAGCGAGATACAAGAAGACCACCAGTGAGAGAACATCACCAAAAGTAAACATTGTCAAAAGACATGGCAAGATGGTACGGGTCTGGCAAGCTGCAATCCCAAACAGAGCTCACAAATCCACTTTTGAAGAAGGTGAACCTCATTCTCGAGTGAGTCATCCTCCATGTCTTCCTCATCTTATGTGTCAACCTGCGATTGGGGGTGTTGAGGCCTCAATGTTGGGTACACTGTAGACTGAAGGTGAAACTCCATCAGATCGTCCTGGTGTCCATTGTGAGGCTTCTGAATGCTCCCGCAGTAAGTCCACAATCTCCTGCAGCACGTCGATTTGACAATGTTGCTGGCGGTGCATCTCATCCTGCGTCCGACAAGGCTCATCGATTGCAAGTGCTTGTGACCCTGGACTCATGACACCTAAAACGGAGAAGGAGGGGCCTGCCAACCCCTTGCCATTGTCACAAACCGGCACCATGAGTGCCGCTCAATATGGGTCAAACTGTCATAGTAGTCAAAATGAGAAACGGACAGCATTTCTTGAAGCGATGGAATGCTGGAAAAAAGTAATGAACGGGCCAGGAAACTGCCCAAGGAAAATGCTAACGTCAGTAGCCTCTCTGCTCACACCAGCAAGGGATTACTGATATCAGCAATGTCAATACTGGCATCAACCGCCGACTCCCCCCTTTTCCTTTTCTTCTTTAGGGTTCTGCATGAGATGAGGGAGGGATGGCCTCGTCATCCCCATACTGTAGCAGCCACACCGGCTGCTGTCGGCAGCTGTTGTGGCTACTTCTAGTGCTATGCAGTAGCAACAACAGCACCAACAGAGCTACAGATCTGCATGGCTACAATGTATGGTTGTGCCGCGTAACTGTAGACATGCAGTTGCTGCTACTCGACACAGCTGTTGCTGTAGGACAACACCCATGCAGTTTCACAGTCTGCGATTGCGCTACTAATTCTCCTTTACTACTGCTGCTGCTCTTGCGCTCCAACTGGTGGTGTTGATGCTGCTGCTGCAGTGCTACTACAACCCCCTGATTTTGCTGCAAGCTGTGGTCGTCGCTGATGCTATTGGTGGATGTGGTTATTGCTGCCTGTTGTCGCTGCCACTGCTCACTGCTGCTACTGTAGGATACTGCTGTTGTGTGGTGCTTTTTTGTTGCTGCTTTTAGCTGCAGCTAGGCACTGCTATCACTTGCCACTGCTACTGCTGCAGGCAGCTGCAGCCACTATATTGCTGCTATGCCATTTCAACCATCGTAGAGTGCCTGTAGGTAGGTGGCATCACCGAGACTAACACTACAACAACACCCACGATCACCTAAAAAAATCATCCAAGCATGTCGTAGTTTCTATATTGGTTTGCATAATTGTGTACGAGCAAGAGTGAGCAAGAGCGCATCACACTCCATGGATGTGGTAACACTTGCCTTAGAAAGATGCTTGATGCAAAAGAGACAAGAGATGGGAGTTAGAGAGCAAGAGTAAAAAAAACCGGTGAGTGTGCATCCACACCGAGCAGATGCTCGAGTGAGAAAACACTGCCACCCAGGGGTCGAGCCCAACCTGTCAAAATCAACCGAGGATGGCTTCCCATCAGTGTAAGGCCAGAGACCGACATGGTGGCCCCCTAAGGATCAGCACCTGGGGTAACATGCAGCTCCCCACCCAAGTAATCACAATGCAGGGATCGACAGTGAGAATGTACGAGCCCTAACATCTACCACAACATAGCAGGATGGTCAAACGTGGGCCATTCTTGTGCCAGAGGGCACTTCTGAGTAGCTTGTTGGCTGCTTGTTGAGACTGGATTCAGCAGCCAGGACACGCACAGGCGATGTCTTCCTAGGTATGGCCATGGTCACTCAATCTGTACATGTGTGTATGTGTCATGAGTAGTGAGACAAGAGGGAATCGATATGTGAGTGGCCAACAAAAATTCAACACTCCCCCATGACCCGTAGGCAAACACTCCACTAGCAGTGGAAGAATTGCACAAATAGCAGCGCAAGTGTGCGGGAGGCAACGCGACAGGGAGACTCAAGCACTTCATCTTGGGTCATAGGGACAGGTGAGGCAACAGCATGGACAGCACACTTGAACACATTTCTGCTGAGAAAATTAGTGAGAAATTCAGCCTTCTCTGACTGTGTGTCCACCCAAGCAATTTGTACAACGCCAGCAGAAATGCACTTGCCAACAAAATGATGCTCCATATTGATGTGCATGGTGCGTGAATGATGCATGCCACTGTCTTTTGAAATGGCTTTTGTGCTCTGATTGTCAGAGTGCAGAGTTATGCAATGAATGGGGACACGCAACTGCTATAGAAGGTGACAGAGCCAGATAGCTTCACACGTACCTATGCCAAGAGCCATGTACTCAGCCTCAGTTATGCTCCAGAAAACACGCCCTTGTTTTTCGCTTTTCCACGAGACAGATTTTCCACCAATCATGAAAGTGTGTCTAGTTCTACTTTGTTCATCAGTGTCATGTGCCCAGTCACGGTCAGTTAACCCACCAACAAGCACTGAGGGTTGTGCACGAAGGAACGACCCAATGTGTGGAGTGGAGAGTGAATAGCGTACCACATGCAATGCCGCCTCAAGGTGGCACTCTATGGGGAACTCTGAGAACTGAGAGAGAAATTTCACAACAAAGGCAACGTCAGCATGAGTAGTGGTGGCAAGGTACATCAGGGAACCAATGACTCTGAGGTAGTTTTTGACATCCACGTTCTTCCCTAGATTGGAAAGTTCAGAAGACTTCAGTAGTGATTGACCCACTGGAGTCATAGGTGTAGAGGCAGAGGGAACAACAGTGAGGAGCGGTCCAAACTGCTCCTCCAGGCTACGGACATATGCAGCCTGATGAATGTGCAAGGTACGACACAAGCGATCACAATCTAACTCCATGCCTAGGAAGGCACGAGTTGGACCAAGATCCTTCATCTCGTATGCTTCTTGCAAGAGAGCCTTTGTGGACTGGACAGGTGCAATGTTGGGAGAGGCAATCAAGAGGTCATCCACATAAACAAGGATGGAAATAAGCGGTCCAGTGGAGGCACTGAGGAACAAGATAGGATCCACCGTGCTCCTTCTGAACCCCTTCTATTTCAGAGTCATTGTAATCTCCTCGTTCCAACAGTGTTGATACTGCTTGAGCCCATAGAGGCCTTGCACAGGTTCCATACTCAATTTTTTCTATCGGTGAAGCCGGGTGGTTACACGATGTAGATTTCCTCATCTAGTTTTCCATGGAGAAAGGCATGATTGACATCCATCTGTTTGAGTTCTGAGTTATGCTGGGCTATCAGGTTGAGCAGTGCCTTGGAAGTGGTGTAGCAACCAACTGGAGCAAGTGTCTCAACAAAGTTGACCCCTAGGACTTGAGAGAACCCTTTTGCAGTAAGTTGTGCTTTATATCGCTAAACAGTGTTGTCAGGATTAAGCTTCTGCCAGTACACCAATTTTGCGGCCACAACTTTGTGCCCTGTGGGGAGATCAACCAGTTTGTACACACCATGCTCAGAGAGGGTGTCAAGTTTTGCTTGCATTGCCTGCTCCCACAGAGAGGAGTCGGTCACAGTGCGGGCACTCTGCACAGTAAGGGGTTTAGGTGGAAGAGGATGCAAACCAGCAGCTGAAAAGCACGAGGCAACATAACCTATGATGGACGAGTCAAGAGAACAACGAAGCTCCTCTGCAATGATAGAGTAGCCAAGGGAGGTATTGGGGTGCACCACAGACACAAAAGCGGGTGAGGATGTGGTCACCAGGCCAAGGGCACGGAGACCAGGATCACCCGTGACAACAGTGCGAGAGTGAGAGAGGAGTGCCCGGAGGCGACCACCCCGAGTGTAGGGAGAGACGGGAGGCACAGAGCAGACAGGAGGTGACTCAGAGGCAGCATGTGGTGAAGGAAAGACACAGAGCTCAAGAGCAACAGGTGACACAGAAGGGGCAGAGGGCTCAGAGCCCCCAGGTGGCACAGAGGAGAAAATTGGCGCTAGGGTGGCAGGCGGCACGGAGGAGGTAGAGAGTTCAGAGGCACTAGACGGTGGACAAGGCACAGACAAGGTGGAGGGCTCAAAGCCGGCAGGTGGTACTGCAGAGACAGATGGTGTAGAGGCAAGGTCAGAAGAGACGGGTGACGGAAGCACCGAGGAGAGAACAAAGGACTGCGAGGGTAAAGTGCCTCTCCCATCCCGAGAGGGTGGAGGGAGAGAACCTGGAGAGAAACAAGGGATGTCGCACTCAAACAAATTCTCAAAGAAGAGAGCGTCTCAAGACTCAACAAAACCACACTGCACTAGATCGTAGAAGTGCCATGCTTTGGAGAAGGGTTAGACACTGAGGAAGACACAAAGACGACCATGGGGAGAAAGTTTTTCATCCCGGTGATCCGTGGAAAGTCAAACAGAGGCAACGGATCCCCAGACACGGGCAAGGCAAAGGTCGGCACGACAGCACGACGGCCTTTCCAACACTCAAAATGGATGACATGAAGCGGGATGGGACCATTAGGGACACAATTCCACACCCAAGTCATGTAAGATATGGCTTCAAACGCAAAAAGATGATACTTACCAGAAGACGAGACCTAGTGTGCGCAGTTTGGAGACGTCGTTTTGCTGGGGCGTATACGAAGTAGAGGACTCAAAACGTATGCCACGAGACTCAAGGAAGTGAGAGGTAGGACCTAAGAAGTAACCACCCCAGTCACTGTGGAAGAATCGCAAGGGGCGAAGACAAGCACGCTCCGCCTGGGGCAGCCAAGTTTCAAAAGCACCAATGACATCACTCTTGTGGGGAAGGGCAAAGATCCAGCGGTACCATGAGAAATCATCAGTCAAACAAAGGATATAGCGACCAAGGCCACCAAGGAAGTAGTGAGGCAGTGGACCCATGACATCACCATGGACAAGGTCAAGAGGGTGCGATGTGGTGGACTCAGCCATGGTGAACGGAGAGCGGTACATTTTGCCATGAGCACTGTCGAGGCATGTAGTGGAACATGGTGGCACAAAAGTGGCAGTATCAAGGCCGACAGTAGGCCGGAGGCACACAAGACGTTGAATGTCAACAGTGTGAATGTTGTAGAGATGACGATGCAAGAGATCCACATGTGTAGGTGACAAGGAGGGTGCGACGTGAGTAAGGGCAGAGGCAGTGGAAGACGAGGGACAAGACACCGGAACATGGAACAAGCGGCCACAGCGAACACCACGAAGAACAACACTACCAGAAGAATGAAGCCCAATAGTGCCAGTGTCCCAGCTAGACAAGAAGCCCATGCCTTGATATCAAGGGTGGTGACAAAGAGGAGGCTGACCTCAAGGTCGGGCATATACAACATGTGAGAAAGGAAGAGATCCCCACCAGGCCCAACAAAGCAGATAACACCAACACCTTGAACATGCACTAATTGGCCTGAGCCAGTCCGGATAAAACAAACAGAGCTCACCGGACCGAGAGAGACAAAAGAGTAACGACATGAGGTCATGTTATGGGTGGCGTCTGATTCAAGGATCCAAAAGCCAGAGGAGACACGGGCGGAGGGGAGAACCGGGCAGACAGCAACAGTCCCAAGTTGGTAGGCACGGGACACATGACAAAGACAAGGGGGGAATGTGTGTAACTGCCAATCCTCAATCCAAGAACGATCATCAGGCAAGGTCCCCTAAACACACCCTGACAAGGCTCCACAAAGGGCCCCATTTGCCTCACAAACAGACACACGAGACTGGCCACTCATACTCTCACCTCTGTGAGAACGAAACTAAAGATTTCGGTAAGACGGTGCTCAAGTGTGCGCTCCTCATCACGACGGTCAGCAGAGCGGTCAGAAGAGCGGGTGTCAGATAAGTGGCCATCATCCCTGGGCAAGGAGGGCACAGATTAGTGGTTGGAAGGGGGCCCACAGTAGGCAGGCCCTGAGGGAGGAGGAATCCAACCCTAAGAACAAGGCTAAGTGATCGGGGGCTGAAGTGGTGCAAGAGTGGTGGTGAGGGCTGAGGTAGAGGAGGAAGAGGATCAGGGTGACGCGACCTTTGCAGCAACTGTGGCTGCTGGAGAGGACCTGATGCCAGTACGAGCCCAGTGAGAACTAATGGCAAATTCCAGACGTGCATCATTGCGAGGGGGAGGAAACTTAGGGGCAGAATGGCCAAAGGCCCCACAATTCCAGCACGTGACCTTTGTGGGGGCAGATGACAGAGTGGAGGACTTGCCGCCACGACCACGACCCTTGTCGCGCCCACCGCCGGACCTACCTACCTTGCCACGGTGAGCACTTTTAGTGGTGTGGGCGGCCATGGTAAGGGCAGAGGAGGGAGCGGAGGCGGCTGTTCCAGAGGAGGAGGGAGATGAAGTCGTGACAGCAGCAAGGGCTGCACAATGGAGACGCTTGTTTTGAAAGTTGCTCCACCAATCAGTGAATTGCGCGACAGTGAATTCATAGAGTGGCCCAATCCCTGGGGGTGAGTTGGCGGGGACTGGTGCAGCAACAAGGCCTTCAAGCTCATCTGGGAGACATGCAAATGCAGGTCGGAGAGCTTGGGAATAAGGCCAGCAACAATGGACAGACAGCCAGAGAGTGGTCCCAGTGCTGTTGTTCCTAGGTCACGAAGTAGACGTAGACTACGCGCCCAGTGCTCATCGGCTGTCTCGTTTACGCGCATGTGAAGCGTGTTGAACTGCACAGTGAGGGAACTTTCAGCTGCATGACCAGTCTTGACCCCTACAGGTGCACCCCGTATTCGTTGTGTCTGCGGCGGCAGGGCCAGGAGTGGGACTGGAGTCAGGCGGAGAAGTGGGGTTAGGGGCTGCTCTGGGTGGTTACATACATGAGGGATGAGGTGGAAAAGGTGGGAGGTCGTCAGCGGTGTACACCTGGCGGTCAATATCACGCTCTGGCACTTCACTCGCGTCAGGTTACTACGCCAGTAGGTAGGATCCAGCAGACACATCCATAGCAGCGTGTCGTCGTCGTCGTTGTGCGGGAGCTGGTCAAATGTCCATTGGTCCTCCCACACAGCACACTCTGCAATGCAGGCTGTAGTGCGGGGTGATTCAAATTTTCCGTCTAGGAGGCTGTCCACTGGTGGGGAATCCAGTGTGGCAGATGGATTGGCTGCAGGTGCAGCCGAGGATGTGGAAGATGTGAGCTGGCGTCGGATGAATGGGACGTTCGCCTGTTGTCGCTGCTGAGTAGAGAGTGTCAGCAAGAGACAACAGTAGTGGTGAGACCACTGATCATTGCCCAGATGGACAATGATAAGAGATCAAAGAATGAGAGCAGGTGCGAATGAGGGATGATCACTGACATCCTGTGCACTGCAGCCGGCAGATGCAGATCGTTAGTGATGCGGGGAACTTTAGACACCATTGTAGACACAAAGCATTGGTGCAGAGTCACCAGCTGAGGTGGGAGGTATTATCGCTTCCAACTCTGTGCGGCACCAGAGGCCACACTGGGTGAGCACAATGGTGTGATGGTGGGGGGAATCCCACAGGCCGAGAGTCAACAGAGGGTGAGAGTGGTCTCTCATGTGCTCTGATACCAGTAGTTGCTAGATTGGTTTTCTTGTGCATCAATGTAAACGAGCAAGAGTGAGCAAGAGCGCGTCACACGCCATGGATGTGGTGACACTTGCCTTAGAAAGATCCTCGGCACAACAAAGACAGCAGACGGGGGTTATTGAGCAAGAGCGTAGAATCTGGTGAGTGTGCACCCACACCAAGAAGATGCTTGAGTGAGCAAACACCGCCGTCCAAGGGTCGAGCCCAACCTCTTGGAATTAACCAAAGATGGCTTCTCACTAGTGTACGGCCAAAGACCGACATGGTGGCCCCCTAAGGATCAACACCCAGGATGTAGGGACCCAAAGCACCCAGAGGAAACTAATCATGATGTCGGGATCGGCAATTAGAACTTACGAGCCCTAGCATTTACCACAGCGTAGCAGGATAGTTAAATGTGGGCAATTCTTGTGCCACAAGGCACTCCTGGGTAGCTTTTGACTCCTTGATGAGACTAGAATTTGCAGCCAGGGCGCGCACAGGCGACGTCACCCCAGGTATGGCCATGGTCCCTCACGTGTGTGTCAAGAGTGGTGACATAAGAGGGAATCGAGATGTGAGTGGCCAACAAAAATCCAACACATGCAAGATGAATATGTGTTACATTGGCCACAGGCATATGTAACATGCATGCATAGTTCTTGTGTCTAGTTCAAAGCTAGAGGGCTCATCACAAGAGGATAGCTAGCGTACGACACTGTTGGTGTGTGTGACTTCCACCCATCACGACCGACGCCGATTGATTACCCATATACCCCACGTTGGTGGTATAGGGTGGAGGAGAGCGTGACGAAATGATGGGCCTCCGGAGTGTACAGAGACTTCTCCAGCATCTACGAAAACACCGGGGAGATGCGGTCGATGCATTCCGGCAGCCCTGTGGGCTTGTCGGGAGCTAGGAGAGTTTTCTCTGTGGGTTGAGACCCGCGCACCCGGTGGACTGTAACGGTGCAACGAGGAGACCCAATGGTTTTAGTAGGGCTTCCGATGTTCGGAAAGCCGTTTGCGATGTCTGGACGCTGATTTCCAATGATTATAGCACTGCTCGTATTTTCTCGGTGGTGGAGACCCGGGCAATCGGAGAGTTGTTCCGATGCCTTGAGGAGACCACCTTTGTTTTTCTCGTGGTACATGCATTGTGTTCTCATCGCTGTCTTGTCTGGGTTCAACGGGGGTGATGGAGCCTAGTGCGGCTAGCTACCGGCGCCCCTATGTAAGCCCGCTAGGGGCTCAATTGTATTCTCCTCCTTGTTCTTCCATGTTATGTGTTCCAGACTTAGCCAAATTTTGTCGTTTTGTGTTGCACTCACACACAGAGCTCATGTTTTTTTTTGCATGGGCCTGCATGCCCTAAACATGTCCAACATGGTATCACTGCACACGGGGGCGTATAAGCAGTAGAAGCACCAGTAGTGGGCGGAACACAGACAGAACACGCCATGTGGCGCCATGCCGGCAGTAGCGTGAGTGAGCATGGAGTGACTGCACGTGAATGCCATAGGGGTTGTGAGTTGCGCTTGCGGTAGTAGTAGCAGCAGTGAAAGCTGTGCCACATAGCAACATCAAGAACAGCAGCAACAGTGGAAATAGAAGCAGTAGCCCAAAGCAGCAGCATAAGCAGCCGCTCCAACAGCGATGGCAGTAGCAAGCGACAACAGCAGCCCAAAACAGAAGCAGCAGTAGCCACTTCAACAGCGGTGGCAGCAGCAAGTGACAGCAGTAGCACCAAGTAGAAGCGGTGACAGCAGCAAGCAGTAGCCGCGGCAGCAAAAAGCACCAGCAGCAGCTATTCTGCAGAGTACAAGCACCAGCAGCGACAACGGAAGCAGCGGCAGCAGCAGCGACGACAGCATCAAGCAGCAACAGCTGCTGCTGTGCAGAGTAGCAACAATGAAAGAAGCAGCAACAGCAGCAGCAGTAGCAGCAGCAGCATCTACAGCAGCTGCACCTGCCACTACAGCTGCTGCTGCAAGAGGGCCTCACAGCCCTCCTCTGAGGGGAATCCACCGAGGGGAACCCCTCCAAGGGGAACCCTCGGAGGGGTCCTCTCGAGCCCTCACAGATGGGACCCCTCGGAGGGGGTTGTTGGCCCACCGAGCCTCCCCTCTCGAGGGGGCCCTCGGAAGGCTCCATCGAGCCCCATCCGGGGGACCCCTCTGAGGGGCCCGTTGGCCCTCTCGGCCGACCGACAGAGGGATCGACGGCAGTTAGGGACAGACCCCCCTCCCCCTCCTCTGTAACTCACTCACTCACTCACTCACTTGCTGAGCATGCGACCAAGCGAGCATTGCATAGGAGGGAGGACTGGACAAGCCGGACACCCCCTCCTCCCCCCCCCCCCCCCCCCCCCCCCTCCATCCCCCATTTTTTGATATGTCCAACTTGGGCCAATCAATAATAGAGGGGACCAAGTAACAAAAGCTACAGAGGGGGTGCACCTGACAGCGAGTGGTAAAGAAAGGAAAAAAAAAGAATAAAACATGGGGCTGAGGGCGAGAGAAAAAAAATATACAAGTCGTGCGGGGCCATAGAATAGCCCGACATCTCACCGATACCTACAATAGCAACAACCACTACAACAACAGCAGTTTCTGTAGCAACACCACCGGCGGTTGCAGCAGCGCTTGCAGTTTCACCTCCCTAGCCGACAACGGATTGTGTTGTTTGCGAAAATCTCCGTTTTGAGACACGTCGTAGACCGGCGTCTCCGTGGGGCCCGTGGATTGGTGCGTGCAGTTCACCCCGTAGGATCAACGGCGGATTTGAGTCTGTGCATCTCCGAGGGCTGGGTCATCTACCGCTTGGAGGAGCAACCATACCTGTAGCCGCCACCGTTTCTGTTATTGGAGCAGTCTTTGTTCCATTAGTGGTAGCAGCATTAGTAGCCAGAGTTAGTCAGACTCCATTCTCCGGGAAAACTGTTGTAGTGCAGCTCATCTCGTTTGGTCACGTTTGCTGACCCCGACGCCGTGACCTCCAGGAGTACCAGTACCTAGAGGTCTCATCCTCTCCTACGGCTTGGTGTTTACCATCGGGAGTAGGTGCCCTCGACGCCTATCCATCATCCAGCGCACGAGATGATTCTGCAGACATTTGAGCAGGCACACTTTGCATTCTCCTGCTGTTACTGTGGTGATAAAATTCATGGTTGGCGTCCCTGCTAGACGTGGCTACTGTAACCGTAGCGACAGGATCTGCACTCGCGCCGTGCCGTGGTGCCCGAGCGTCAGCTCGGGCAGATTTAGATGATATGGTAACGGCACATGACGTGGATTCTGATCCCGACATGGCGTTCATGGTGGAGACTTACGTGTCATTGAGCTCGACTTCCATGTCCGGGCTGGATCCTGATCTACCACAATAGCAGCAGGTTACATCAAGAGCGCAGGCACGGCGTCCCTAGGTGGTGCCACTAGCGGCTCCGACCGGTGGCGACCCGGCTGTGGAACAAGAATCCCGTACGGATCAGGATGCATCTACCAGACTTTTGGGGGAGAGTGTGCAGCAGGCTCACACCAGTCCGGCGGAGGTTGGAGTGCTTGGGACATGCATGTCATTGAGGTTGACACCTACCCTGGGGCAGGAGCCAGACGTTGTGTAGCAGCAAGTTCCATTAGGAGGAGTGCATGTCCCACGTGCATGGGCGATTCCACTCGCGACTCCAACCGGTAGTGGCCCGGCGATGGCACAGGAGTATCGTGTGGATCGGGATGCCCCATATGGACTTCTGGGGGCGTTGGTGCACGAGGGTCACACCAGCCCGGCAGCGGTCGCAGTGCATGAGCAGAGTCGACCGGCTGGTCTTTTATAGGTTGAGGCATTCTTGAGAGCAGCAATTCTGAGAGATGCCACTAGGATATGTGCTACAGTAGACACACCACGTTCCACCATGTCATCGGGAGTACCTGAGGACCAGCTTCAACCTGAGGAGTCACCCATGTTCCCAGAATCTATGAGTCCCCATACACACAACGGAGCAACGACACACATGATGGAGTCAAATGGTGGTCCTCACTTCATTATCGAGCGGGTGGTATCGACTAGCCTTCCCGGTGAGACCGTGCGTGAGCGCCAGCTGCGCTTACTAGTCGCCTTGACGGACATTGTCGAGCCGGAGTCCTACACGGTTGTGTCCACTACACCGACAATCGAGGATACTAGAGCAGATCTGTACACATGGATGCAGTAACCTTGTCAGTAGAAGTTGAGTTCTTCCCTCTCGTGTTCACCTGTTGGTGACCCTACTGATCACATCGACGCTAACAGTAGCAGTACTTGCACGGATGACATTTCTACATGCTTCACAAACTCTGACGACTCCTCTTTCTCTCTCGGTATGTGACCGCTAATTCCTCCTCGTATGAAGGACACTAGCTGTGGTATGGATGTGACACCTACAACTACATCCGATGTTCCAACGTCTCAGCATATTGCGAATTTGGTTGACCCCCAGGTAGATGCAGCAGCACCGGCTCCATCGTCTTTAAAAGCAAAGATGCAAGTGGAGTTGTACTCACGAGTTCTACACTCTGCATGTGTAGCATCTAATGAGGCAGAGTTTATCCTATGTGAGGTAGACATGGGCCACCTCCACATGTCCGAGGCAGATAACGCTGACCTGTAGGAACATGTAGTGACGTTGTAGTGGGAGGTGATGGCAGCGTGTGAGCGATTCTCAGAGGAGGGGAGCTCCCTTATCTTATCGGCACGAGCTTTCCACTACCAGGATCTCACACACCCATACTCAGGGAGGATCTTGTAGCAACTTTGAGCACAACATTTGATGGAGACAATACCATAGGAGAGTTGAGCGTGCCTTCACTTTCTGGCATCGTTGTTCCTATCGACTCCGTCATTGCTCCTCCTTCTGCTGTTGCCATCATGCACCTTCATCCATGCGACTCAGCTACTCCATCGTCCCCTTCGTACATGAGCAGTGATCCGGTTCGTCGCTCCAGTCCTCCTCTTCTAGCCATACACCCCTGTGCCTCAGGGTGCTCTCTCCCGCCTTGGAGGCCACCTCCGCCACTTCATCCATGCTTGCGTGCTGCTCTCCAATTCCCTTTCCTTTGGTGTACATAGATGCATTGCCGTAGAGCGGAGATAGGAGAGACTGTGAGTTGTGACCCTTGGCAGCCACGCAAGGACTGGTACACTCCAGGTGATGCACTAACGACGTGAGGAGTCGTAGCCGGAGACACCACTTCGTCTCTGAGGCTAGGAGCCGACTCTTACATGACAGGGGTAGCTATCTCCACATGATGGAGAGACCACCTGATTCATCGCCCAGGATTTGTCCAGCTATGGCATCAGCATCTCCATCGAGGACATCGCTGCCAGGTTCATCTGCCCAGGGGGAGTATTGTGTGGATCTCGACCTGATGCACCGTCACGGGAGATGCATGGCGAGGGGTCCGTGCTCTGTTATGAGCATACTACAGCACTCGTCGTGTGGCTCATGCCACGTGCCTGCATAGCTACATGTGTATGGTAGCACTCTCTTGGTCAACACCCAGATACTTGGTTGGTTGTACCAGTGTCACGAGGACACCATGTCATCGCATGTCTTGGTGTGTGTCCATATCACTTGTGGCATGTGCATGCGAGTTGGATTGCTCATACTGGTCGGGACCCAAACACGTGGTGAGTTGCACCCATGTTACGAGGAGATCTCCCTCTAATCCTGTGTGTTGGTTGATGTTGCTATTGTGGGCAGCATACATACACTTGTTGGATTGCTCGTAGCGGTCGAGACTCGGGCACTGGTACCGCCAATGTCACGAGGAGACCCTCTTGTCGTCTGACTTGTGTATGTTATGCATGAATCCTCTCATGGTCGAGATTCGGACACATGGTGGAATGTACCAGTATCGTGAGGAGACCTTGTGACCTTCATTATGCTCCGGGAGGACACCGGGTCTAGCTTTCGTGCGTGGATGAGTAGCGGATGTGTGTGTGTGTGGTTGACCGATGAAGATTGTGGTTTGGCATACGTTGTTGCTCCATGCCTTCATTCATTTATGCTGGCATTGACGGCTATGTCAACAAGGGGGAGTGTTGGTTTGTGTGGCTTCTACCCATCACGACCGACCCCGATTGATTACCCATATACCCCACGTTGGTGATATAGGGTAGAGGAGAGCGTGACGACACGACGGGCCTCCAGAGGGTACCAAAACTTGTCCAACATCTATGACAGCTCCAGCAAGATGTGGTCGTTGCGTTCCAGCAGCCCTGTGGGCTTGTCGGGAGCTAGGAGAGATTTCTTGGTGGGTTCACACCAGCGCAACCAGTGGACTATACCGGTGCGACGAGGAGACCCGATGGTTTTAATAGGGCTTCAGATGTTCCGAAAGCCTTCTGCGATGTTTGGACGCTTATTTTGAGTGATTCTAGCACTGCTCGTATTCTCTCGGTGGTCGAGATCCAGGCAATAGGAGAGCTCTTCCGGTGCCTCGAGAAGACCACCTTTGTCGTTCTCGTGGTGCATGAAGTGTGTTCTCCCTGCTGACTTGTCTGGGTTTAGCGGGTGTCACGGATCCCGTTGCGGCTAGCTCCCGGCGCCCGAACATAAGCCCGGTAGGGGCTCAATTCTATTCTCCTCCTTGTTCCTAAGAAGTTGCTATGAAGCTTCCTAATCTTGCTGCTGCTGATGTAGCGGCACTCTCAATGAGCTCGCACACTAGCAAGTAAGCATGTGCAAGAAACAGCAAGGACAAGGCTAGGGAGACACGTAAAGTCTCATAAGCTCCAATTGCTCAGTCTTTGCAAAGAGAAATGACAGCCGTCAAGCACACAGCATACATACCTGTTGCGGCACACACCGGGTGACGCATGCGGCAGTGGCAGTTTGTCCTAAAACCGGCTCAAATCCACTGTTTTGGCCGTAGCTCTGCACACAGGCATCCAACGCAACACCATCTGAACCTAAAGATGCAAAATCTTGAGCCGGAAGCTACGGCTGATGACATGCACAAGTCCTTCATCGATTGGTGGACAGACGATGCAAAACATGCAAATCGGGCTCAAGAGCCAGTCCAGCATGAAAACTCTAGCATCTACAGAAAAACTGCAGAGCACCCCAGCAAGCACCTGGGACGTTGTGGCAGTCGTTTTGCAGCTACTGGTGGATGGAGCCACCACCCGTCGGTGCTCAGGCGCCAACTGGACCGGCATCAGGGATTTACACAAGCATAGACATGGCTGAGCGGTCACATTAAGCTGTACAAACACACGGTAACAACTCACATCACAATACTCCCCCATGACCCAATGGTACGCATGTCCACACACGTGCAGAACTCACAGAGGTGCGCAACAAGATGCTCAACATTCCATGCTCACACACCCTACTCTCAGCCACTCTCAGGCAAGAGGTGTAGCCCGACAGAACGAATGGCCACCATGAACTTTCCACTCGCAAGTACCTTGGTCAAGAAGCCAGCCCGCTGCATGTCCGTGCCAACCCAGATGACGGAGATCACCTGTCACTCTAGAAGATCATGCACAAATTGATGCTCAAGAGCAATGTGCTTTGTGCGTGCATGAAACACACCAGAGTTCTATGCAATGGCAAGAGCACTCTAGTTGTCACAGCGTAGAACGATGCAAGGCACAGACTGACGCAACTCACAAAATAGATGCTACAGCCACACCGCCTCAGCAGCCCCAGTCCCCATAGTAATATACTTAGCCTCTCATGAGCTACGTGCAATACAACCCTGCTTGCCAGTGCACCACGACACAGCAGTACCACCAAGCACGAACACGTAACCTGTCCGACTGCACCCATCAAGATTCCATGCTTAGTCACTGTCTGTGTGGCCGTCGACTACCACCAAACACTGCCGTCGAAAGCACATTCCGAGGTACGGTGCGGTCACCACGTACCGCACAACTCGCACAGCCACGTGAAGGGCTCTCGCTCGAGGGCACTGTGAAAACTGTGCAAGGAGGTTGACGGTGAAGGTAATGTCGGGTCATGTGGTAGTGGCCAAGCACATCAAAGAGACAATCAGGTGCACATACAAGGTCACATCCACTGTCTCCCCCAGGTCTATGGCATCATCCACCTTTAGAGCATCCTGCCCGTCAGGTGTGATGGGGGTGGAGGCTGTGGGGACTCCACCCAGGAGGTCTGCAAACCGCTCCCCCACAACGTGGGTGTAACATGCCTAACGCAACAAGAGTGTCCGTCGCTGACGATCACACACAATCTCCATCCTGTGAAACACAGTTGCAACACCAAGGTCCTTCATCCTATAGGCATCCTGGATAACTGCCTCGGCCTCCTTCATGGCCTCCAATGAAGGAGACGCAATTAGGAGGTTGTCCACATAGACAAGGATGGGGGTGAAGCTCTCAGAAAGAGGGACGGGTCAGCTTCACTCTGCACGTAATTGGCATGTGTCAGTGTGCCGGTGATCTCCAAGTTCCAGCACCTGGATAACTGTTTCAAGCCGTACAAGGCCTTGCGCAAGCGCCAGACCTTGTTACCAACCTCAAATCCATGTGGCTGGACCATGTAGATCGCTTCCTCTAAGGTGCCATGGAGGAACGCGTTGTTCACGTCCATCTGATGTAGCTCCCAATCGTGGTGAGCAACAACCCTGAACAGAGCGCGAGCGGTGGTCATGCGGTCAACGGTTGCAAAGGTGTCGTTCAAATCTACTCCCACAACTTGCGAGAACCCATTGGTCGTCAAGCGAGGCTTGTAGCAATCTAGTGTGCCATCAGGCTTCACCTTCTTGCGAAAAGACCCACTTTGCATGTACAGCCTTCCGCCCAGGCGAGAGGTCGACAAGCTCATAGACACAGTGCTCACCGATGGCTCTCAGCTCATCCTCACAAGCAGCACACGACAAGTCTACATCGTGAGCTGAGAGTGCCTCCTTCAACGTGCATGGATCAGGCGTCATCAAGTGAGTGCTCCAGGTGGCTAAGTCACATGCCTCTGGACTCGTTCTGACCATGACAAGGTCGGCTGCGACATCGCAAGCGACCAAAAACTCTCGTGAGACCAACTCGTGGCCAACAGGACATGCTAGATGCACCTCAGTCTAGTCCACTTGGACACTCAAGCCAAAGGCCTTTGTGCCAGGCTCGCCACTCTGAACACTACGAGTTGGGCGCCTAGGCGTTGAGTCGTTAGTCCGCTGAGCCTCGGAGGCAATGGTCAAAAACGGCCACCGAGCTCGCGGGAGTAGCCCGATGCTGAGGTGCTCACCTTAGGCTACTGGGGAAGAATGCTGAGCCAGAGCTATAGGGACAAAGGTACATGCACGGGAGTGGGTGTGACAGAGGGGACTGACACTGGCAGGGTATCAGGTGTTCCAAAGGAAACTGACGCTCGTACGAGATTAGGTGTGACAGAGGGGACCGGCACAAGCACGGGATCGAGTGTGCCAGAGAGTTCTCACACCGACACGAGATCAGGTGTGCCAGAGGGGTCTGACACCGGCACGAGATGAGGTGTGTCCGAGGAGACCGACACTGGCACGAGATCAGGTGTGCCAGAAGGGTCTGACACCGGCACGTGATCAGGTGTGCCAAAGGGAACTGATGAGGCTACTAGACCCACAGCCATGATGGCCGGATCGTCAGTTGCCGGAGACCGGACCACAAGTGAGGAGGCCCGGATGGACCCATCCGCAGGACTAGACTCCCCCATCCGTCGGGAGGCCACACAAGTAGGAACGTGGTCGACGACCAGCGACAGAATGTTGGACAAGTCGTGATAGGTGAGAGCATTAAAGAAGAAAGAATCTCGAGACTCAACAATGCGATGGCGAGCAGGGTCCCAAAAGGGACAAGCCTTTGACCGCAAGGAGATGCCGAGGAAGGTAAACATGCATCCCCGAGGTGATACCTTGGACCTCTGCTGGTCCTCGGTGTACCAGACACACGCAAGGGACCCCCAAACACAGACGATATAGAGATCTGCATGATGACCGAACCACAACTGGTACGGCGTGACATGGTCAAGAAGTGGGCCAAGCGGCAAGCGGTTTCAGACCCACGTCGTCTAGGAGAAGTCCTCAAAGGCAAAGGACTCCGGAAAACCACACTCAGACCGCATAGCGCGAATTGCATCCTCCATAGTGCGGTTCTAACGCTCAGACACACCGTTCTGCTATGGTGTGATGGGGCGGAAAGCTGGTGAAAGATACTATGCTCGGCAAAGTAGGCATCCATCTCGCCTAAGAACTCGCCACCACGATCCGAGTAGAACGTGTGCAGGGTGTCACAAGACTAACGCTCAGCCATCACAAGCCATGGGCGGACCGCCAGCGCGGCATCGCTTTTGTGGTGGAGGCTGTAGACCCACCGCATCCGGGTGAAGTCATCGGTCGGGGTGAGAACATATCGACCCCGATCAGAGAGGGACTCGACTGGGAGAGGACGGAGAAGGTCCAAGCGGACCAACTCCAGTGGGCGCAGTGCCCAAGAGGTGGAGTCAGGGTAAGAGAAGCGATACATCTTATCTTGGGCGCAAAATATACGGTCGTGGGTGGCTTCTCAAAAGAAGCAACGTCAAGACCCAGGGCTGGCTAAGTTCGAATGAGCTTAGACATTGTGTCCGAGCTCACATGGCGGAGGCGACGATGTAACAAGCGCTGGTGCTCAGGGGAGAGAACACCAGTGATAAACACACATGCAGAAGAGAGAGGGGGAGAAAAACAGGGGGAATGCAACGAGACATACGATACAGGTCATCAACAACAGAGGCACAAAGCACGATGGCGCGTGTCTCAAGAGCAGTCACTGTGGCAGAGTCAGCAGAGTGCTCAATAGTGAGATCCATCCTGGTGCATGCACGAGCAAAGAGCAGGCTGAGCTCAAGAGCAGAGACAAAGAGCACATCAGAAATGTACAAGGGGCCAGACGGACCATCAAACCGCACAACACCAACTCCTTCACAGGCAATGACTGACTAGACCCTGTGCGAACGGACCGAACAGACGCAACGGGACCGAGCACAACAAAGTCACTACATTGACAGGTCATGTGATGGGTGGCACCATAGTCAATAATCCAGGTGCCACTCGGCTCACGACCAGTCTTCGACACTAAGCAACATGCCACAGAACACTCTGCCTCTGCTGGATGCTCAGTAGAAGAGTAAGGAAAACGACGAACAACACGGATATGTGACTCGTCAAGCCAGTCGCAACTGTCAGGTCCATCCTCATTGCAAACAAATTGAGCCCCACCACAAGCATCATCACGGGCAACAAACGCAGCAAGACAAGCTGTCTTGGGACCACTCGACTGTGACAACACACTTGCACCTCCCTGAGTACGAAGCGCCAGCAGCTGACAAAGCTCTGCGATCGTGCGATCCCGAGGGTCCACATCACCGTTGCCGCCTGGTGAAACGGATGTGTCTGCTGCAATCATGGTCGCTGCGCGCCCGATCCGTGTGTCACTCAAGGAAATCCGCTGCGACTGCGTCACCTGAAGGCCGCGCATGATCCGAGTCCAGTCAAGGGGCTGCTCAAACTCCGTATAGCGGTGAGCGCCTCCACAATTGTAGCAGTGGATAGAACATCCACTGCCACTACTCGCCGGCTGTTGTTAATGCTGCTGCTACTGCTGCTGCTATCCCTTCCTGCGTTACTTCTTCCCCTCTGTGGCCGTTGCAACGCCTTGAGTGTGGCCACTCTAGGTAGAGGAGGAGGAGGAGGAGGAGGAGGAGGAGGTGGAGGCGAGACTGGTGAGCTGGGATAGAGGCGTACGAGGGGTTGCAGTCACTGCTGCAAGAAGTGGACTCTGTTGATGGGCGATGGTAGTCTCATGAGCCGATGTGGCCTAGATGAAGTAGCGATGGACCCCAGGAAGCAGCTGCAGTGACTCCGACAACTTAGAGAGAGCCACACGGTCGAAGCCCATAAAGAGCTTCATGTGGTCCAAATTCGTCCCCATCATGATGGTATTGAGTGCCCACAGTTGCATCTCGCCACCAGTCCCAAGGCATGTGTAAAGGCGCATCGCGCGCCTCCAGTAGTCAGCTGCAAGCTCTATGGAACCCTGACGGAGGGAATGAAACTCACGTAGTCAGACAGCCCTCGTGGCATGGGTCTCCGCTGCAAGAAGTGTCAGAGCCAGTTCCCAACCCTGACACGGATATGCTCCAGTCCCGGTCCCGGTCTCACCAAGGAAGGGTTGGAAGTCGACCACAGTCTCTCGCGGCATGGTGTAAAGGAGACCGCGCATCGCTCTCGTTGCTGTCTAGACCTGGTGAGCGTCGCGGATCTGGTACTGGCTGTGGTATTAGGGCCAGACACCCTCAGAACCTGCCCACACCTGAAATAAGGTCTCCCACCAATCGAAGCCCTCGTCGCTATCGTAACGGGATGGAGGTGTCTCAAAGTCCTTCCGACACCGCTCTGTGGGGAGGGCGACCTCAGGCTTGGGAGACGGTGGACGGGGTATGGGGAGCCCACCAGTCAGGGAAACGCCACAAAAAATGAACGCTACTAAACGGCGTGGCAGATCCTGACGCCAAGAAGGTGGCGGAGTGAGAGGTTGCGACCCCATTCGTAACTTATGGATGCGCTCCTCAAGCACACGAAGCTCGTGCTCGCGTGAGTCATCCTCTATCTCCTCGTCATCCCAGGTGTCCAGCTATGATGAGTGGTGCTGAGGCCGTAGCGTTTTGTAGGGTATAGACTGTTGAGCAGATGGTACAGCTCTAGTAGATCCTCGACGTGGCTGCTGTGAAGCCCCCGAACACCTCGTAGTAACTCCGTGATCTCCTGCAACTCGTCGGACTGCCGCTGTTGCTGCCGGCACATCTCGTCGTGGGACCGACAAAGGTCGTCGATCGCAAGGGACGATGACCACTGACTTATAGTGCCTGAAGAGGAGGAACAAGAGGTGTCAACTTGCCCTTTGCCTTTGTCACGGACCGGCGCCATCACAATGCTCACTATGGGGCTAAACGGCAAAAATGCTCCGAGCAAGAAACTGTCAACGTTTCTCAAAGAGTTCAAACGTTTAGAAAAAGTGACATTTTGACCACAAAATTGCTGACGTCAGCAAAGTCAATGATGACGTTAGCATTTTTTACGCTAGCAAAAAAAACCGCCGGCATGTTAACACTGGCTTTTTTCGCTAGCGTTTTTTTGGAGGTCATGCAAACTACGCGTCACCGGTGGGGGTGACCTCGTCACCCCCGCTAGTGCTGCTGTCGCTACAGCAGCTACAATGCTGCTACTACGCTACTGTTGCTGCTCGTTGCTGCAAGCTGCTGCTGCCACCATGCGATGCCACTGCTCGCAGCCGACACAGCACGCAGCCACCACCGCAAGCTGCTACTGCAAGCTGCTACTCCCTTTTTTTGTGTATAGGCTGGCTGCTAGACACAGCGGTTGCTTCCACCCGGAGCTACTGCTGCTGACTCGTTTGGTTGCTAAAGCTCGTCAGTGCCGCAGCTCCTCTTGCTACGGTGGTGGTGATTGCGTGGTGACATCTAACGACGGTAGCGACGGGTCCTAGGATGTGGCGGCGGCGGTGACTCTCACTACTGCTGCCGTTGATGTGTCTCTGTGACGCAACTCAGCGAGAGGGGTCTCGCTGCTCTGATACTATGAGAAGAAAAAGGAAACTATGCAGCAGGTTGGGGCAGCAGCGTTGTTGATGCAGCGTGCGGGCTTTCACGCTCGTTGCTTAAGTCAGCTGCCCCCTCAGTCTGCTGCCTGAAAACTGGACCATACCATAATACCGACGCTTCGAACGCAGCCGTGCGGTCAGAATCTGCTAGAAAAATAGTAGTGAGGAGTTATGGCAGCCTAAACCCAGAGAGTGCCCACGATGGTTTATGCTGCCAAACAGGGCCATGCAACATGCAACTGGGACCCTAGGCAGTGCATGACGACGCAGACACGACAGTACGCGCTGGGCGCATGCAGACAGCGACTACGGCGACAGTGATTGTGGGCAGTGCGACCGCGAGGAGGCCTGCCGATGGAGCTGAACACGTCGCCGGAGAGAGGAGGCTCCAGCGAACTGCGAGACGACCTCAGCGTGCGTCGGCTCCACCGGACGACACTCCATCGGCGTCGAGTCTCGCCGTCAGTCATCTGCACGCCGATGTACACAAGCCGGGATGACACAACAGAGCACAATGAGCACAAAAAAACCAACACTCCCCCATGACTCACAGTCGTAGTGCACATGGGCGGGCAGTGACACGGNAGTGCGACCGCCGAGGAGGCCTGCCGATGGAGCTGAACACGTCGCCGGAGAGAGGAGGCTCCAGCGAACTGCGAGACGACCTCAGCGTGCGTCGGCTCCACCGGACGACACTCCATCGGCGTCGAGTCTCGCCGTCAGTCATCTGCACGCCGATGTACACAAGCCGGGATGACACAACAGAGCACAATGAGCACAAAAAAACCAACACTCCCCCATGACTCACAGTCGTAGTGCACATGGGCGGGCAGTGACACGGTCAACACACGGACTCCCCCAGGACATGCAGAAGTGCAGGTAGAGACAAAGAAAGCAAGTCACGGACGCACACTGACTGAACTCACAGCCTTCTTAAACAAGTCCCGCTTTAGTGCCTTGGTCAGGAAGTCAGCCAGCTGCCGTGCTGTCTCAACCCACACGATGTTGATGCTGCCGTCGTGCAACAACGAACGCACATAGTGATACTCAACATTGATGTGCTTTGTGCGAGTGTGATGCACACCGTCATTATCTGCAATGGCCATGGCACTCTCATTGTCACAATGCAAGGTGATGGATGCGACAGACTGACGCAACTCGGACAACAGACGACGCAACCACATGCTCTCACACGCGCCTGAGCCAAGGGCCACGTACTCAGCCTTTGCAGTGCTGCGTGCAATGCACCCCTGTTTGCCGCTGCGCGAGGACACAGCTGTGCCCCCGACCAGAAAGATCCAGCCAGTGCGACTCTTACCGTCAAGACTGCCGGCCCAATCGCTGTCGGTGTAACCCACTGCAATGACGGACGGCTGACGGCAGAACATGAGGCCTCGCCGAGGGGTCGAGACGACATAGCATAGTACTCAGATCACGGCCTCAAAGTGGAGGTGACGCGGCTCCTGAGAAAACTGGGCCAGGAGGTTAACAGCGAACGCGATGTCTGGACGCGTCGTCGTCGCCAGGAACATCAGTGACCCCATGACCCGCAGATACGTGGTCACATCAACTGGCTCCCCCACAACAGCTGGGTCATGACTATTCAACTTCACCTGGCCATCGGGTGACATGGGTGAGGAAGCGCTGGGCACGAGGGGCAAGTCCTTGGCGAAGCGGGCTCACAGGGTCTGCACATAGGCAGCCTGGTGGACATGCAGGATGCCCTGAGAGCGATCATGCTCGAGCTCCATGCCCAGAAAGACTCGGGCAGAACCGAGATCCTTCATCTGGTAGGGAGCGTGAAGTAGGTCCTTGACGTGCTGGATGGCTGTCGCGTCTGGTGACGCAATAAGGAGGTCGTCGACGTAGACCAGGACCGCGGTGAAGGTCTGACCTCGCGGGCTGATGAACAGTGCGGGGTCAGCGGTACTGCGCTGGAGGCCGCCACGGAGAAGCGTACTGCTGATCTCCTGGTTCAAGCACCGAGGCGACTGCTTCAGACCATAGAGGGCCTTCCGCAGCCGCCAAACTCTCCCAGTGCCATCGTCGAAGCCTGGGGGCTGCGTCATGTAGAGCTCCTCACCCTCCAGTGAGCCATGGAGGAATGCGTTGCTCATGTCCATCTGATGCAGCTCCCACCCGTGCTGGGCAACTAGGCTGAACAATGCCCGGCTAGTGGAGAACCGGCCAACTGGGGC
>SZWC01003302.1:139716-155656 GCA_023375785.1 Penium margaritaceum | reverse complement strand
GTGAGGCCTGCCAGGCAGCCGACAGCCCAAAACCCGGGCGTCGTCCGTTTTGCCTGAAAACTGGACCATACCATAATACCAACGCTGCAAACGCAGCCGTGCGGTCAGAATCTGCTAGAAAAATAGTAGTGAGGAGTTATGGCAGCCTAAACCCAGATAGTGCCCACGATGGTTTATGCTGCCAAACAGGGCCATGCAACATGCAACTGGGACCATAGGCAGTGCATGACAACGCAGACACAACAGTACGCACTGGGCGCATGCAGACAGTGATTGCGGCAGCAGTGACTGCTGGCAGTGCGACCGCCGAGGAGGCTTGCCGATGGAGCTGAACACGTCGCCGGAGAGAGGAGGCTCCAGCGAACCGCGAGACGACCTCAGCGTGCGTCGACTCCACCGGACGACACTCCATCGGCGTCGAGTCTCACCGTCAGTCATCTGCACGCCAATGTACACAAGCCAGGAGGACACAACAGAGCACAATGAGCACAAAAAAACCAACAAGAAGTTGCTAGGAAGCTTCCTAACCTTGCTGCTGCTAACGTGGCGACACTTTCCAATCAGCTAGCGCACTAGCAAGCAAGCACATGCAAGAAACAGCAAGGATAAGGCTAGGAAGACGCACAAAGTCTCCTAAGGTCCAATAGCTTAGTAATTGTAGAGAGAAATGACAAATGACAAGCACATGCATAAATTCCTGCCGCGGCACACAGCGGGTGACACACGCAACAATGTCAGTTTGTCCTAAAACCGGCTCAAAACCACTGTTTTGGCCTAACTCTGCGCACAAGCATCCAAACGCAACACTGTCTGAACCTAGAGATGCAGAATCTTGAGCCGGACACTACGTCTGGTCACACACACAAGTCAAACATTGATCAGTAGACAGACAGTGCAAAACATGCAAATTGGGCTGGAGAGCCAGTCCACCAAGAAAACTCTAGCGTCTGCAGAAAAACTACAGAGCACCCGGGACGTGGTAGCCGTCTGGTAGTTGCTGGTGGATGGAGCCACCACCTGTCGGTGCTTCGGCGCCAATTGGGCCCGCATCAGGGATCTGCACGAGCATGGACACGGCCGAGTGGTCACAGTAAGCTATACAAACAGATGGTAACAACTCACAGCACAACAGTTCTGTCATGTTGTGCATTCCATACTTCACCATTTTTTGTCGTTTTGCATTGCACTCACATATAGAGCTCATGTTCGTTTTTGCATGGGCCTGCATGGCCTTAATATTTCCGACTGACACCTCTAGCACAATGAGATCCTCATGTGGTTTATTTGCCGAGTCTCTTGACCACCAACTTAAACAAGTTCTCGAGCTCTTGAGTGCACCAAAGCAACGTCTTCAACTCCATGCGTGTTCGGACATTTGTCAGGTTCCTACATGATAGTGTGTCTCCCTGAAGTCAAGAGGTCACTTGGATGGTTTCACACCCCACACCAACACAATGTTCATTCTGCAAACTGTTGAATGTTCCTCTCCAATCTCTGATGTGAGAGCTCCTGCATGTCCATGCGTGCTTGTTAGCCCTTCTCCATGTAAGTAGGCGTAGTTGCTGGGCTAGCAAGAAAGCAGGTGACGAGCAACAACGTACGCCATGGATTGGGGAACGCTCACGACTTAGAAAGTGTAGTAAAGAGTCACAGCTTGACAAGCGAGAGTGAGTGTGAGCGAGGTGGTGAGAGCCGGTTGACCGGGCCACCCACGCGAGACAATCGTCATGGGGCCCGAACGCCACCCAGGGATCGAACCCGACCCTGGAGCAAGTGAGCTCCAGGCGGTTTCTCACACGTCGGCACACGCCGAACGTGTGGTCCCGAGGGATCAACAACCCGGTTCACCACTCTAGGAACATGCAAGCATGCAATCAACTAACAAGTATGCATTCCCATAAGTTGTATCCCCTTTTAGTATATGAGTGTATTACTAAACTAAGGCATGTGACAAGACTGGTGCTGAAGCCACAACTTGGCAGCTTGAGGGAGGCACATCCTTTGTGTTCTTCATGCTGCACCACAGTCTTGCACCAGGGAGCCTTAATCCAGATTAATCACCTGCAGTGGTGAGGTGTGTATATGAATGGAGACAAGAGGGCACTTGCGTGTGTTTGTGACAATAACCAACACTCCCCCATGACCCACAGGTGAACATGCCTCACACACACAAAACGTGGAACGAGGTGAACAACACAGGGATCACATCAACCGACGGCGTCACGAGAGCGCAGCAAGCCAACAGCATGCATGGCCGCTTTGAACATTCCACTGCTGAGCGCTTTGGTGAGAAAGTCTGCACGCTGTGGACGAGTGTCGACCCAGACGACCTGAACTTCACCAGCAGCAATGCGCTCGCGTACAAAGTGATGCTCAATGTTGATGTGCTTAGTGCGAGAGTGATGCATGCCATCGTGCTCAGCGATTGCCTTCGCACGCTGGTTGTCACAGCGCAGGGTGATGCAATGAATGGGAACACGCAACTGCTGCAACAAGCGGGACATCCAAACACTCTCACACGTACCTGCACCCAGTGCCACATACTCTGCCTCACTGGAGCTCCTAGCAACACAACCTTGTTTTCCACTCTTCCAGGAGACAGCAGTCCCCCCGAGGAGGAAGATATAACCAGTGCGGCTGCGAGCATCTGTGTCATGTGCCCAGTCGCTGTCTGTGTAGCCGTCAACGACTACAGAGGGCTGAGCACGGTAGCAGAGCCCTACGCGTGTAGTGGACAACGCGTAGCGGACGACGCGCAGTGCGGCCTCGAGATGCTTCTGCCGAGGCTGCTATGAGAACTGGGCAAGGAAGTTGACCGCAAAGGCCACATCTGCCCTAGTGGTGGTGGCGAGATACATGAGGGAGCCGACAACACTAAGGTAGTTGGTGACGTCGACAGGCTCTCCCAGCTGTGCTGAGTCCAATGACTTCAGCAGGCGCTGACCTGCTGGAGTCATTGGTGTGGACGCGGTGGGAACGTCTGCGAGCAGAGGAGCAAAACGCTCCCCCAGCGTGCGTATGTACGCGGCCTGGTGCACGTGCAGGGTGCGACGCTGACGATCACGCTCAAGCTCCATCCCCAAAAACACTCGTGCAGGACCTAGGTCCTTCATCTTGTACACAGACTGCAGCAGGTCCTTCACTGACTGGACAGCTGCCGGGCTGGGTGAGGCAATGAGCAGGTCATCAACATAGACCAACACTGCCACAAACGGCTCTGAGGGGGCGCTCAAGAAGAGCGCNGAGATGCTTCTGCTGAGGCTGCTGTGAGAATTGGGCAAGGAAGTTGACCGCGAAGGCCACATCTGCCCTAGTGGTGGTGGCGAGATACATGAGGGAGCCGACAACACTAAGGTAGTCGGTGACGTCGACAAGCTCTCCCAGCTGTGCTGAGTCCAATGACTTCAACAGGCGCTGACCTGCTGGAGTCATTGGTGTGGACGCGGTGGGAACGTCTGCGAGCAGGGGAGCAAAATGCTCCCTCAGCGTGCGTATGTACGCGGCCTGGTGCACGTGCAGGGTGCTACGCTGACGATCACGCTCAAGCTCCATCCCCAAAAACACTCGTGCAGGACCTAGATCCTTCATCTTGTACACAGACTGCAGCAGGTCCTTCACTGACTGGACAGCTGCCGGGCTGGGTGAGGCAATGAGCAGGTCATCAACATAGACCAACACTGCAACAAACGGCTCTGAGGGGGCGCTCAAGAAGAGCGCTGGATCGACCGTGCTGCGACGGTAGCCTCCCCGCTCGAGAGTCGAGGAGATCTCCATGTTCCAGCATCGCGGAGACTGCTTGAGCCCGTAGAGGGCTTTGCGCAGTCTCCAGACCTTGCTTGTGCCATCGGTGAAGCCAGGGGCCTGGATCATGTAGATCTCTTCATCGAGCTTCCCGTGCAAGAAGGCGTTGTTGACATCCATCTGCTCCAGTTCCCAATCGTGCTGGGCGACGAGACTCAAGAGTCCTCGAGCCGTGGTGTATCTCCCGACCGGAGCAAAGGTCTCATCAAAGTCAACGCCGAGGATCTGGGAGAACCCCTTTGCTGTGAGACGTGCCTTGTACCGGTCGACAGTTCCATCGGGCTTTAGCTTGCGTCGAAGGACCTATCGGACGGAGACTGCCTTGCGACCTGCAGGCAGATCCACTAGCTCAAAGACTCCATGATCTTGGAGGGCTGTGAGCTCCTCCTGCATGGCCTTCTCCCAGAGGTCAGCGTCTGCTGCCTCACGAGCCTGCCGGACAGTGGTGGGCTCAGGAGGGAGAGTGGGGAGGCCAGCGGCCGCAAAGCATGCGGCGACATAACCAGTGACACAGGACTCAAGAGCACTGTGAAACTTGTGGGCTACAAGAGCATAGCCAACTGCAGAGTTTGGGTGCACAACGCTCACAGCTAGGCCGAGTGTGTCAAGGCCGGTGGGGCGCGCTGACAAACCAGCTGTGGAGGGTGTGGCTCTCGAGCGAGTGACTCGCTGAGAGGCAGTGGTTGAGCCTGCCGGGAGAGGCTCAGTAGGCACCCTAGAGGAGGAGGGCTGAGAGGAGGGAAGAGCACGAAGTCTCCCCCCACAAGTATAAGGCTCCGGGCAAGGGGGCCAAACCTGAGGCTCACCGCCTGCAGTGGTGTCAAGCACCGGAGAAACTACAGGGCCAGGGGATGAGGTGGAAGTGGAGTGAGAAGTGGACTGTGCGGGAGTGGGTGCCGAGTGTGAGGACTCGGGAATGGCAGTAGACGGCAAGGACACAGGGCTGCCGGCTGAGGACCGGGGTGACTCGCACTCCGGGGAGGGCGCTGAGGCCCCTAACCCGGAGGAGACTGAGTCCTCGTCACTGTCCGGAGGAGTGACAACAGGGGACGCTGTCTGAGGAGAAGACGTGGACGCACGGAGATCGGAGGCTGGAATAGACCCACCCCCCCCCAAGCCGACGAAGCGAGGAGAGAGACAACGGAGGAGGGACATGGGACAGGTCACGGGGAAAGACATCCTCAAAGAAGAGGGCGTCACGCGACTCGATGACACGGGAGCGGTCGGGGTCCCAGAAACGCCATGCCTTAGACATGGCAGAGACGCCAAGAAACGTGCAGAGGCGCGCACGAGGACTCAGTTTACCATCACGAGAGTCCTCCGGCAACCAGACAGCAGCCACACAACCCCAGACACGAGCCAGACGAAGGTCAGCACGGTGACCATACCAGCGCTCAAAGGGGGTGATGTGGCGAGGAAGGGGGCCGTGGGGGACACGGTTCCATACCTAGGTCATGTAGCACATGGCCTCGAAGGAAAAGACAGAGGAGCGGGAGGACTCGCTGAGGAGAGTACAAACTCCATCAGCGAGGGTGCGATTCTAGCGTTCGGAGACACCGTTCTGCTGGGGTGTGTAAGGTGCCGAGGGCTCCATACACACCCCACGAGAGGTGAGGAAGCGAGCGGTGGGACCCATGAACTCGCCACCACGGTCACAGCGAAAGACTTTGAGCCGGCGGCCACAGACCAGTTCAGCCTGTGGCAGCCACGACTCAAGTGTGGAGCAGACGTCACTCTTTTGCCGAAGGGCAAAAACCCAACGCATTCAAGAGAAATCGTCTGTGAGACAGACGACATAACGTCCGACACCCCCAAGGGCATCATGGGCAAGGGGTCCCATGACATCAGCGTGCAGGAGGTCAAGTGGGTAAGACGTGCGAGACTTAGAAGTGGAGAATGGGGAGCGGTGCATTTTTCCTTGAGCACAGTCGAGACAGTCAGTGGGGCAGGGTGCAGAGAACGTGTCGGCATCAAGGCCATTTGCAGGCATGTCCCGAAGCAGACTGTCAATGGCAGCAGTGTAAATGTGACAGAGACGACGATGGAGCAACTGTGCATGTGCAGGAGTGAGGGAACGGGCCACATGAACAAGAGCAGTCGTGGAGGGATGAGGTGCAAACGAGGGTACGCGGAACAGACGGTCACAGCGAGTGCCTCGTAGTAAGACGCGACCAGTGCTGCGATGCATAACAGAGGCAACACCACGACTGGATGAGAAGTCCATGCCCTGATCGTCGAGAGTCGTAACAGACAGCAGACTGAGCTGAAGAGCAGGCACATAGAGAACGTCAGGGAGGAAGAGCTCCCCTCCAGGGCCAATGAAGCAGACGACACCGACCCCCTGGACAGGGAGAAGGTGGCTAGAGGCAGTGCGCACAAAGCGAACAGAACCAACAGGACCCAACGACACAAACGCTGAACGACAGGAAGTCATGTGGTGGGTGGCTCCTGAATCAAGAATCAAGAAGCCACCCGTCACACGGACAGACGCAGGGTCACGACTCACAGCAGCAATGGCAGAACGTGGAAAAAGGCGCTGGCCACAAGCAGCAAGGCAACGAGTGAGACTGTACAACTGCCAATCCTCAATCCATGGGACATCAAATGGGGGACACCCCTGAACATGACCGGAGGGGGGTCCACGAAGAGACAAGTCAATAGCACATGCAAGGCCCTCCTCAACCGAACGTACACTCTCACCTCCCTGATCACGGAGGTGACGCTGGTGGACGGCGTGAGAGAGCGCAGAGTCCAACTGGCGCTCGTCCTCATGGGGTCCGGAGATGAGTGCGGCAGATGAATGTGGCTGGGGACCAGGAGTGGGCGACGTCCATGATGGAGGTGAGTAGAAGCCGGAAGGAGGCCCGAAGTAGACAGGACCTCCAAATCTCGGGGGCCAACCCCAGGGTGTAGGTGGAGAAGGTGCAGAGAGGACGGTGCTGTAGGCAGCTGCTGCAAAGAATGGAGAAGACGTGTGCGTGGAGCTACGACTGGACCCCGCAGAGGTGGAGGAGCAGGCAGAGCCTCCACCTGACCCTGAAGAGCTTGCCCAGTGAGCACGCATGGCTGAGGCCAGGCGTGCATCATCTGGTGGTGCAGGGTACTTGGGCACTGCATGACCAGCGGCGCCGCAGGTCCAGCAAGTGATAGTGCTGGAAGAGGAGGAGTGGGATGCCGTGCTATCAGAACCGCGACCTTTGCCCCCTTTCCCCTGCCCTCCACCGCCAGAGCCATCTCCTCGGCCCTTACCTTTGTTGCCCCCCCCACCACGCCCACTTCCTTGGGAAGCAAGGGAGGTGGCGGTGGTAGTGGAGGTGGAGACGGAGGATGAGCTGGAGGCTGAGGAGGTAGAGGAGGAGGGAAGTGCGGTGGTCGCTCCTGCAACAGCTGCGCGGTGGATGCGTTTGTTCTGCAAGGAGCTCCACCACTCAGTGAGGCGCTAGGAGGTGAACTCCCACAAAGCCCCAATCCCACGGGGTGCGTCAGCGGGAACAGGCATTGCCGCCAGACGCTCCAACTCTGTGGCCTTCACTTCGCGAAAGATGTCGCTGAGTTCAGGGATGAGACCGTTGACGATGGAGAGGACATTGGGAAGTTGGCCTGGGGCGGTTTTGCCGAGGTCACGCAGCAAGCGCAGACTGCGAGCCCAGTAGGTGTCAGTAGTCTCGTCANGGGTCAGCGGGAGTGCGGCGTGCAGTGTCAGCATTGTAGGATCCAATCTCATCAGTGAGATCGTCTGGTCCGGCGCGAATGAGGGCTCGAACCGCTCGCGCTGACTCAGAATCGACAGGCACGAAAGGTGGGACAGCTGAGGGATTTGGTGCATGGTAGTATTCCCAGAGTTGTTCTCCTTGCGCCCAGGCACTAAAACGAACCTCCCAAGAGTGAAAGGTGAGACTGGGTGTGAAGTGGGGTGGAGTGGAGTCAAAGTCAGGCTTGCGTTGCACTGCTGGGGCAAGCGCTTTGGCTGCAGCAGCGCCAGTAGCTGCGGCGACTGCAAGTGGATCAGAGGTAGATGTGCCAGCGGCAGTGGAAGCGGAAGCGGGAGAAGTGGAAAAAGCGGCAGCAATGCCAGCGGACTGAGTGCTGCGCAGTGTGGGCTGCAGGCGATTCCAAACCAAGTCAGCAATGTGATCGGAGAATGTCTCTTGATCAGCCTGCTCAGCCTTAAGTTTTTCCTCAACAGTCCGTTGAGCACTGAGAGCTGCCTGTAATGGAGTGCGCTCACGCTGAAGCTCAGCCTGCAGTGTTGTGTATTAGTCATCGTCGACTGGCATTGTGCCAACGACGTGACTCTGCCGAAAAACATTCGGCAGAGTTTCCCTTGCCCAAGTGGGCGTGGGAAGTAAGAGATCGGTGTTGAAAGTGCGCTGCAAGGCAACAACCTGAACGCACGAACACGCCAACACAGGGAGGGCAGAGAGTGCAGAAGAGCACGAAAAAGGCAGGCTCACCACGCACTGCGGTGCAGAGAGAACAGTGGTGGCAGTGCTGTAGCAGCTGAGGAGGAGACGACTGCGACAAAGGACGATGTGGTGACGACGAAGCAGGCTACACCTGTCAGAGCTGCACCTGACAGAGCGACGATGACGGTAGCGATCAAAACCAATAGTTGTAGGTGCCGAGTGACTGACGGTGATGTAGATGGTAGAGAGGCTGCCTGTGTTGTGGAGGCGTTAGCGGAGCCAACTGCATTGGAGAGTGCTGTGGCTGTTGAGGCTACGGCGGATGCAACTGCGGCTGCTGCTGCAGCAACCTGAGTGGATATGTTGACGGCAGAGGCCGCCAAGGGTCCCTGGTTAACCGCTGCAGTATATGCATCAACGGCTCGACCTGCAGCAGTGCTGGCTGGTACACGTGCGGCACGTGCTGTGGCTGCAAAGGTAGTGGCAACGGCAGCACTGGACGAAAGGATAGCCAGCAGCGTTGAGGGAATATCAAGAGACGAGATGGGCTCTGCAGCAGATGCGGCTGGGGATGCAGCACGACGCGGAGCGGAGGCCTAAGATGTTGCCGCTACGGCAGGTGGAGCTGCACCACGGGGAACAGCACGGTGGTGTTACGGTCGCGTCCTATGGGAAATGGGTGGTCTTACCAGAGAGTGAAGAGGTCGGTGGTCGTTTTGTGGTGCTGTTGCCGGCTGGTTCAACGACGTTGGGGTGTCGTCGTCGGCTGATTGGCAGCGCGTTGCGTAGTCCCTCGCGTCCGCCCACGCGTAGTGATCAGCAGGATCGTAGTCTTCACTGGGGAGATACCCCGGACTGCTGCAACGCACCCTCGACCACACCTCTCTCTCCGCCCTCTCCTCGTAGTATGCAAGCTCCTCGTCAGTATTTGCACCGTTCCGAGCCACTGTTGACGACGGAGGTGCTGGCTCGATCTCAGGTGGAGACGCCAGTGTACAGATTGATGGGCTGCCTCAGGGCAGCCCGCGATGATCGAGAGTGCGCTGGGATCGAGCCTGGCTGCAGGGTTGGGGCTAAGGTCACGGCAACGAGAGCAGCAGTTGCACAGAGCGGCGGCTGCTGCGGCTGCCCAGACTGCCACCTAAGCTATTTCTATCTCGTACCAAACGGCTAAGCGGCTGAGCCCAAGCGGCTGCAAGGCATGGCTGCTGCTGCTACTGCTTGGGCCACCACAGCCTTGCACTGTGGCTCGTGAGGGCTCACCCGTCCATCGATGCCAGCGGCTCCCCAGAGTAGCGGCTGATGCCGCTATCCAAGCTGCGGTGGCCTCGCGCTGAAGTCCACGAATGCAATGTTGGCAGCACCACAGAGTGGCTGCTGCTGATGCTGCCTAGCTGCAGTGTTGGGATTGAGATCAGTGCTGCAAAGCCAGCGGTTGCACAAAGCGGTGACTGCTGCGGCGGTCTAGACTGTCACCTACGCTGCTACTTGTCACGTGCCAAGGTTCACGAGCTCGAAGTCAGCAGCTGCAAGGTGCGGCAACTGCTGCTGCTGCTTGGGCCGCCATGGCCTTATGCTGTGGCTCGTGCGGGATCACCCGTCGGTTGATGACAGCGGCTGCCCAGAGTGGCAGCTGCTGCTGATGTCCAAGCTGCTGGGGTCTCGCGCTCAGATCCGCAAGTGTGATGCTGGCAATGGCGCAGAGTGGTTGCCAACGATGCCGGGGTCTCGCGCTGTGGCTCGTTCGGGACCACCTATCGCTCGGTGCTAACAACTGCACAGAATTCTGCTGCTGTTGCTTAGGTTGACACGGCCTTGTGCAGTGGTTTGAGCGGGATCGCCCGTCGCTCGATGTGAGAAGCTGCTCAGAGTGGCAACTGTTGCTGCTGCCTAAGCTGCCAAGATCTCGTGCTGAGATGCGCGAGTGTCATGCAAACGGCTGTACAGAATGACCGCCGCTGCTGCTGCTTAGGCCGCCGCTGTCTCGTACTGTGGCTTGTGGGGGATCACCCGGCGCTTAGCGCGTGAGGCTCATGAGGTCCCAGGACGTCGCGGCGGGAGGGACANGTGCTGTGGCTCGTGCGGGATCACCCGTCGGTTGATGACAGCGGCTGCCCAGAGTGGCGGCTGCTGCTGATGTCCAAGCTGCTGCGGTCTCGCGCTCAGATCCGCAAGTGTGATGCTGGCAATGGCGCAGAGTGGTTGCCAACGATGCCGCGGTCTCGTGCTGTGGCTCGTTCGGGACCACCTGTCGCTCGGTGCTAACAGCTGCACAGAATGCTGCTGCTGTTGCTTAGGTCGACACGGCCTTGTGCCGTGGCTTGAGCGGGATCGCCCGTCGCTCGATGTGAGAAGCTGCTCAGAGTGGCAGCTGTTGCTGCTGCCTAAGCTGCCAAGATCTCGTGCTGAGATGCGCGAGTGTCATGCAAACGGCTGTACAGAATGACCGCCGCTGCTGCTGCTTAGGCCGCCGCTGTCTCGTACTGTGGCTTGTGAGGGATCACCCGGCGCTTAGCGCGTGAGGCTCATGAGGTCCCAGGACGTCGCGGCGGGAGGGACAACCCTCCTGCTCTGATACCAGTAAGTAGGCGTAGTTGCTGGGCTAGCAAGAAAGCAGGTGACGAGCAACAACGTACGCCATGGATCGGGGAATGCTCACGACTTAGAAAGTGTAGTAAAGAGTCACAGCTTGACAAGCGAGAGTGAGTGTGAGCAAGGTGGTGAGAGCCGGTTGACCGGGCCACCCACGCGAGACAATCGTCGTGGGGCCCGGACGCCACCCAGGGATCGAACCCGACCCTGGAGCGAGCGAGCTCCAGGCGGTTTCTCACACGTCGGCACACGCCGGACGTGTGGTCCCAAGGGATCAGCAACCCGGTTCACCACTCTAGGAACATGCAAGCATGCAATCAACTAACAAGCATGCATTCCCACAAGTTGTATCCCCTTTTAGTATATGAGTGTATTACTAAACTAAGGCATGTGACAAGACTGGTGTTGAAGCCACAACTTGGCAGCTTGAGGGAGGCTCATCCTCTGTGTTCTTCATGCTGTACCACAGTCTTGCACCAGGGAGTCTTAATCCAGATCAATCACCTGCAGTGGTGAGGTGTGTGTATGAATGGAGACAAGAGGGCACTTGCGTGTGTTTGTGACAATAACCAACAAGTGGTGCCCATGTTTTCCGTCATACAAGCGAAATTGGAAAAAAAAATGACAACCGTACCCACGCCCTCGAAGTGCACTTCGTCGACTTCGAGGGCGAAGTGAGCAACGCTGACACTAGCATCGCTGATGAAATAAGTAACCCTGTCGCGAGTTTTTGGAGGTCGAAATTACAAACTCCAAAACTCGCGACAGGGTGTGCCGCATCTCGCAAATCCCCTCAATAATCGACAAACCCCCTAGCTACAGTGGGGGGTATGGGTTTTTTACATTTACTTACCCGAGCATCTGTCGGGTCCCGCGGTAGCGGGGCCTGGCAGATGCCGGGGCAAGTAAGAAAATAAAACCCAAATCTACTGGGCCCCGCTATCGCGGGGCCCGGCAGATTCCCTTTCTTCTATTATACGTGAGCTGTTGTGATTTGTGCCGTTCCTGTCGACCTGTACAGTTTAGTGTGACCACTCGGGCGTGTTCATACTCGTGTAGATCCTTGATGCGGACCCTGGAGGCACCGGTGCGGCATCTGGTGGTGGACTACCATCATGGAGCTGATTGACCACCGTTCCAGAGCTCTTGACGCTACCCGGGACCTCCTCCAGTTTTTTTGCAGCACGCAAGAGTTTATCGGTGGACTGGCCGTGGACCCGATTTGAATGTTTTTGTATTGTGTGTCCACCGCTTGATGCCGGATGCATGCATGTGACTAGTCGTAGCGTCCGGTTTTTGATTCGGGTGAAATAGCTCATATACCCATAAAATGCAAAGTGTGACTCTCATCCGCCCGTCGTTTGGAAGAGAAGTAACGATCCGCCCGTGGTTCACAAGAAAAGCAACCATCCGCCCACCTTGCGTTACAAAAGCAACCATCCGCACAGCCTCCGTAACAAAATCAACCAGCCGCCCACCCCTTTTTCATGCTTGATCAGAGCATGTGTTTTGGACCTGACATGGAAAAAATTGCAACGGTGCATTCGTCTGAGACATAGTGAACGACAAAAATCATGTCATGCATCAATGCTACATGGTATGTGGCAGGATCATGACTTTTTTTTAGCGTTTATGGGTTCCTCAGGTATTTTCTATGTAATGTTGGCATATGCGTTATTTTATGTACGCCATTGTCATATGTGTTATTTTTTGTGCGACATTGGCATATGCGTTATCGTTTTTACGGCGTTGTCATATGCGTTTTTTTTTTGCGACATTGGTACATCAGCTATATAGTTCCAAAAACTGGGTATATCGTGACCAAACCCTTTTGATTCTGCACGTCTAGGTTCAGACGGCGTAGCGTTCTCATATGTCTGGGCAGAGTTACGGCCAAAACAGTGGTTTTGGGCCGGTTTTAAGACAGATCTTGCACTATCGCGTGCGACACCCGCCGTGGCCGCGGCAGGTACTTATGCCATGGACCTGCCATTTGTCATTTCTCTTTGCAAATACTATTGAAGCATTCTCACACTTTGCCTTGTGTCTCCTAGCCAGACCCTTGCCGGTGTGTGCACGACTTGTGATTGTCGTCACCGTCTGACCAGGCACTGACGCCTAGTCACCGGCTGTGTCGCTAGTCAGCGGCTGACCAGGCACTGACGGCTAGTCAGCGGCTGTGTTGCTAGTCAGTGTCTGACCAGGCACTGACGCCTAGTCAGCGGCTGTGTTGCTAGTCAGCGGCTGACCAGGCACTGACGCCTAGTCAGCGGCAGTGTCGCTAGTCAGTGTCTGACCAGGCACTGACGCCTAGTCAGCGGCTGTGTCGCTAGTCAGTGTCTGACCAGGCACTGACGCCTAGTCAGCGGCTAGTCAGTGTGTCAGCGGCTGACCAGGCACTGATGCCTAGTCAGCAACTGTGTCGCTAGTCAGTGTCTGACCAGGCACTGACGCCTAGTCAGCGGCTGTGTCGCTAGTCAGTGTCTGACCAGGCACTGACGCCTAATCAACCATTGAAGCTTCAACGCATCTTCTCATGGTATGAGAATGGCGAGACAGTTCTCACCGAGTTGCGCAGCAGAGACGCATCAGAGCAACAGTAGTGAGAGCCACAGCTAGAGCAGATCCACAGGGACCCATCGACGACAGCAGACCGCCATCGACGTCCCTCACCATCACCACGTGAAGCTGAAGTCGCCAGCAGCATTCGGCAGCAGCAGTAGCAGTGAAGCAGAGTAGCAGCACAGTAGCAGCAGTTGCAACAGCGGCGGCAGCAGCGTACGGTGGCAGGACAACAACAGCAGCGTGCGGCGACAGCAACACAGTAGCAGCGGCAGCAGCAGCAGCGACGACAGTAGCAACAACGGCGGCAGTGATGAAATAGTATGCACCTTGTCCACTGCCTAGCTGGCTAGCTACACATACAGACAAGGCATGCACTGCTCTATGGAGTATGTCCCCTAGGTCTGTACTGAGAAGAGCCAGGAATGCATTGCCCATTATGGGTATGTCCCCTGTGCCTCATCATAGTAACCATACCTTTTTGGCTTGGTTGATTAGGCACCGGAGTCTCAAACCAGTGGTCGCGGGTTCAAACCCCGCAACGGCCGCAATATTCTTTGTGGCCAAAACTGGGACAGGAAGCTTCTAGGAAGCTTACTAGAGCCTGCCTTGAGGATGACACTTGGCGGTCTAAGGACGCGCCAAGTAGGAATGTAGGTTGAGGTTGGCTCCAGTGGAGCCACTACAAGCAGAAGCTTTTAGCAAAGCTTTACAAGTATAAAAGCCTATACCTTGCATGCATCCATTTACAGTTCTTGCCTTTGAGACTCCTCACAGAGTGTCCAACCAAAGGTAGACACTAAAGACCAACATGCGGACTTCGTGAGGTTGCAAACCAAACGAACCTAAAGTGTGGATCTCTCATTCGAGGGTGATATGTTATCTTGGTTGCAATACCAAGAGCGGTTGGCGGCCTCCCATGTCGGGACCCGTTTTCTAGACCGTTGCTATCCGGCGCATTGACAAAGGGTTATGGGCCCACACTTCTGGTTCTAAGGCACGCTTCCAAGAACGACTAGCGCGTGGTCTTGCAGGGCGCACAGGTACAACAGCGACACGACCATCGGACGGCTCCATCTGCTCCATCGGCTCCATCGGCTTCTTCAGGTAGGGTGCGCGCACGTGGCGGACTAGGGGACGAGGAATCGCTCTGTCCATGTCGGACAAGACCCTCGAGCCTCAACGGGATTAAGCTCTATCCCTATTTTTTAAGGTGGTACGACCCCGAGTCCGTTCTCTCACAACGGCACCATCGCCTTAGGCGATCATCAGCGGGAGGGGTATGCAACGGTATCAACTGCACCTTTGACAACGGTCGCAGTCAGCAGCCTCATCAGCCTCATCGGCCTCAATGAAGCAGAGTAGTAGCGAAGCAGAGAAGACGAGCAACCGCAAGAAATGGCGGATCCGACTCCAGCCCGCCTTGAGGCGGGTATGTCCAAATTCACGGGGACAGGTTTTCCCTTGTGGAAATGGCAGTTTGAGATTGTCATGAACGTGCGTGGCTACCTTGACATCCTAAAAGGGACCGAGATAGCACCAGCCGATGCGACCGTGACGACGCATGCGGCTGACCTTGCAGCATGGACGATGAAGAACAACATGGCTCTCGCCATTCTTGTGACGTCCATCAACGAGACTCAACACTCCCACATCACAGGATGCACGTTGGCTGCCGAGGCCTACGCAAAACTCGCACGCGTGCATCAATCAAATGCCCTAGCAAACCGACTCTTCATCTTCCAACGGTTGATGTCGATGAGGGTGAGCGAAGGAGAATCAAAACCCGCATTTTTGTAGTCGTTCGACAACGTGCTGCAAGAGGTCCAGCAAATGGAATGGAATCTTGACTCCAACATGCGTGTCATGATCCTTCTAATGGCGCTGCCAGAAAGCTGGGGGTCCTTGATCACCGTATTTGGCGGTTGGAAGGAAGCAGATCTGACGTACGAGGCTGTCACCGAACACGTCCGCAACGAGTCCATGCGACGCAGTGGCGTCGAGGCAAACATCTCAGCCTATGCCTCTCGCTTCGGTGGACAAAGTGCAAGCTCTCACTCCAGTCAAGGCAACAGCGGAAGCGGTGGCGGTGGAGGGAAAGGCAATGGTGGCGGGAAGAGTTCCAAGAAGCCCGGCAACTGTCACAACTGTGGCAAGGCTGGGCACTGGGCTAGGGACTGTCGTAGTCCCAAGAGAGAAGGCGGGAACAAAGGTGGAAAGGAGAAGAAGGAGCTCACCAACATGATGGCTAGGGGGCTGCCCATGAAGGGCGCAGCGATCCTTAGGCCCGGGGCATTCGCCCTTGACTCGGGCACCAACCACCACTCATCAAAAGAGAAGGGTGGATTTGTCTCCATGGCCGAATCTGTCATGCGCATCAAGTGTGCAAACGGTGGCGTCGTCCAAGCCATGGGCGAAGGGGACAAGGTGATCACGTTCAACGTGAATGGTGCGGAGAAGGCAGTCAACCTTCAAAAGGTGGTGTACATGCCCTCCTTTGCAGCCAACTTGCTGTCCGTCTCACAAATCACCGACAACAACATGACAGTGGTGTTCACCAACAAGGAAGCGGTGGCCCT
>SZWC01003302.1:117501-139342 GCA_023375785.1 Penium margaritaceum | reverse complement strand
CTCCGAAGTGACAACGGGGGTGAGTACGAGGCATGCAAGCCTTGGCTCAAGCATCATGGTATCCGCCACGAGCAAACCACCCCTTACAACCCCCAAAGCAACGGCGTTGCCGAGAGGATGAACCAGACCCTACTCGGCATGGTGCGAAGCATGCTCTTCGACGCCAAGCTCCCACCTCGCTTTTGAGCTGAAGCAACAACAACGGCTTGCTACCTCTTGAACCTCACACCACCGACCGCCTTGCGGAAGCGTGGAAAGGAGCAGGACAAGTAGCTGAAGACCCCACAGGAAGCATGGTCGGGAAAGAAACCCAACGCATCTCATCTGAAGGTGTTCGGGTCAACTGCATGGGTGAAAATCCAGTCGGGAGAAGGTGGAGGCAACCTTGACGCACGCTCCAAGAAGTGCATCATGGTTGGGTACCACACGTCACACAAAGCCTATGGGCTTTGGGACCAGGCAGCAGGCAAGCTCGTGAGGAGCCGCGACGTCGTGTTTGACGAACGCACCCTTGGAAAGGGAGAGCTGCTGGACCTGACCCTCACTCCCAAAGCGGGAGAGTGGATAGTGTTGCTTGAGTCCGGAGACCAAGCACCCGACAACTGGCTCGCCTTGCCAGCAGGTGGTGGGAATGGGAGAGTGGCTGCAGAGGATGATGCTGCATCTGACATGGACGCGGATACCAAGGCGTCCGAGGCTTCCGAATCTGACTTGGAGTCTGACGACTCTTCTGACGACGATGACGACGACAAACCACCACCTGTGGAAGCACCAACACCAAAGCAAGAAGCGGCACCACTACCCCGACGCAGTTTGCGACCAAAGAGAGCACCTTTGTGGTATGAGGATGATTGGACCGGCCTTAGCTGGTCGTGCATGGCTCAGGGAGAGCCATCCACAGTGGCGGAGGCCATGAATGGCCCAGATGCGGCCAAGTGGAAGGAGGCAGTGGATAGCGAGCTCGCATCCATTGCCGAGAACGGCACGTGGGTGCCGGTGGATAGACCCGACAAGGCCCACGTGGTGGGATCCAAGTGGGTCCTCCGAGTGAAGAAGAAGCAAGACGGCAACATCGACAAGTTCAAGGCAAGGGTAGTGGCTAAGGGGTTCTCTCAACGCCCGGGCTCCGAGTACGACAAGACGTTCGCGCCCGTCGTGACCTTTGCCTCCATCCGCTCTCTCCTTGGCATTACTGCCGCAAAGAACTTGGAGATCCACCAGATGGACGTCAAGACAACTTTCCTTTATGGGAAGCTTGACAAGGAAGTGCTGATGGAAGTGCCCGAAGGAGTCGAAGCTCCCAAGGGCAAGGTGTGCAAGTTGGTGAAAGCGCTCTACGGGCTGAAACAGGCCCCAAGGATGTGGTACAAAGAGATGGACGGTTTCATGACCGGCCTCTCCTTCGCGCATTGCCANGCATTGCCAGAATGACCCGAGCATGTACGTGCGCGATGATGGGAGAGGGCTGATGCTGGTTGCGCTGTACGTGGATGATCTGATCATCTGCTCGTCTTCGGTCGAGCTGCTGGATGGGCTGAAGTCTGACCTCAGCAAAAGGTTCAAGATGAAGGACATGGGTCCTCTCGAGTACTACCTCGGGATTTCCATCCTCTGCAACCGAGTAGCAGGCACCATCAAACTCAACCAAACCAAATACATTGGTGAGGTGCTGAAGCGCTACCACATGGAAGACTGCAAACATGCCAGCGCCCCAATGACGACCGACACAAAGTTGAAGGCCTCCATGTCGCCAAGCAACGAAGCAAAACAAAGGGAGATGCAAGACATCCCCTACCAGTCCGCCGTGGGTAGCATCATGTACGCCATGGTAGGGACTCGTCCGGACATCTGCTATGCTGTGGGACAAGTGAGCAGATTCGTGGCCAACCCTGGGCCACAACATTGGCAGGCAGTCAAGCGCATCTTGCGCTACCTGCAGAAGACACGTCACATGGGCCTCGTCCTTGGAGGCCAAGAAGGAACAGACCCCTTTCGTCTGAATTGCTACACCGATGTTGACTGGGGAGGAAATCTTGACGACAGGAAATCCACCTCTGGATACGTGTGCATGTTGAATGGCGCTGCCATCTCATGGGCCAGCAGGAAGTAGGATTGTGTTTCCGTGTCCACGGCTGAGGCAGAGTACGTTGCTTTATCTGAGGTGTGCAAGGAGACTCAATGGCTCCGCAGCTTGCTTGGCGAAATGACAGTGCCACAAAAGGACGCCACAATCGTACACGTGGACAACATGAGCACCATCTCGATGGCTGAAGATGAGATCATCTCCCGGCGAACGAAGCACATCGACATACGTTACCACTACTCACGTGACCTGGTCATGAAGAACGTGGTGGACTTACAGCACTGCGAAACAAAGAGCATGCTTGCTGACTGCATGACCAAGCTGCTGGACAGCGACTTGCATTATGCAGGCATTCGTGGATTCGGCATGAGGAGTGCGGGAGAGGAAGGGTGAGGTCCAAGGCATTGATGGAGCCGAGCAAGGGACAGATGGACAGAGGTGCAAGGGAGAGATTTGTTGAAATAGTATGCACCTTGTCCATTGCCTAGCTGGCTAGCTACACAGACAGACAAGGCATGCACTGCTCTATGGAGTATGTCCCCTAGGTCTGTTCAGAGATGGGCCAGGAATGCACTGCCCATAATGGGTATGTCCCCTGTGCCTCATCATAGGAACCATACCTTTTTGGCTTGGTTGATTAGGCACCGGAGTCTCAAACCAGTGGTCGCGGGTTCAAACCCCGCGATGGCCGCAATTTTCTTTGTGGCCAAAACTGGGACAGGAAGCTTCTAGGAAGCTTACTAGAGCCTGCCATGAGGATGACACTTGGCGGTCTAAGGACGCGCCAAGTAGGAATGTAGGTTGAGGTTGGCTCCAGTGGAGCCACTACAAGTAGAAGCTTTAGCAAAGCTCTGCAAGTATAAAAGCCTGTACCTTGCATGCATCCATTTATAGTTCTTGCCTTTAAGACTCCTCACAGAGTGTCCAACCAAAGGTAGACACTAAAGACCAACATGCGGACTTCGTGAGGTTGCAAACCAAACAAACCTAAAGTGTGGATCCCTCGTTCGAGGGTGATATGTTATCTTGGTTGCAATACCAAGAGCGGTTGGCGGCCTCCCATGTCGGGACCCGTTTTCTAGACCGTTGCTATCCGGCGCATTGACAGGCAGTAACACAACAGCAGCGCACCAGCAATGGTAGCAACAACGGCAGCAGCAGTAGCAACGCAGCAGCAGCAGCGGCAACAGCGCGCACGGGCTGCAATAGCGTGCACCAGCCGCAGCGCGCAACAGCAGCAACAACAATACGCGGCTGCTCCCACAACCGAGCGCGCAGCGGCCAGGCGGCCGCCTCGCACACAGCCGCACGGCTGCTACTGTAGCTCACTACGAAGCAGGAGCAGCCGAGCGGAAGCTGCTGCGCAGCTTCCGCGCAGCTCGCGTGCGACTGCTACGGAGCGGCCGCCAGCTCGCGCAGGAGCCGCGAGGGTTGACACAAAAAAAACAGAAGGGGAGCTGACATCATTGTTTTTACTTGCTGACGTCATCAGGTCTTCCTGAAGTCAGCAAATTCCTGCTGACGTCAGCACTTGCCTTAGTGAAGTTTTTGGTCGGAGGGTCAAAAGTTGCCAGCGTTTTAACTCTTGGAGAAACGCTCACGTTTCTGCAATACAACCACATTGATGTCTGGCCCATAATGAGCGGCACCATGGCTCCGTCCGACGAGAAGGGAAAGAGGGTACTAGGTCCCTTTTGTTCCTCCTCAGGGGTCATGAGCCCACGTTTGCAGGCCATTGAGGACCTACGGAGCCAGAAGGATTAGATGCGTCTATTGCAGGGGGAGCAGACTGACGTCATCCGTACACTTACCGAGCTTCTTCGAGGACATTCCACGACTCCATGACAGACTTCTGTGGGAGCGGCCGGGGTCGCACCCTCTACACTGCAGTTAGCTCCTGCACCGGAGACAGGAGCTGGAGTCGACCCGCCGCCTCTTGATCCTTGGGACAAGGATCCAGACATGGCAGGCATGGAGGTCGACTTCCCAGAGCGCGAGAATTGTGTGCTTCAGGATCGTATCCGCCAGCTTCAGACGAGCTCTTGGCCCCCACACACGTCTCGCATTCCGGAGGTTCGGTCGTCGCTTGATCTCCACCCGAGCGACTTCCCTCTTCCAGGCATCTTTCCCTTCCCTCGTCCTTCTCAGCCTATGGTTGCTCTCCCTACGAGAGACGCCGCGCCCACGGTATGTCAACGAGGATGGCTTTGACCGCTGGGAGATCCTCTTTCAGGTCTGGGCCACTTCAGAGGGTGTGTGGTCCTACTACCACAGTCCGTATCAGACTATGGACCGAGCACAGGTGCTCACTGCGGCTAGGGTGATGCGCGGACTTCTCCACGCCATGCCGTCCGTGACCGTCGTTGACATCCACTCATTCCTTGGCGAGGCGGGCACATGCATCGGCGCAGATCCACACGGGGACTAGGACCTAGCATTGTCCGTACTTGCAGCAGAGGTGCACGCCACCCGCGCCGCGCACATCCATGCCTTTCACCCCCTTTGCCAGGGGCCTACTAAGCCTGCAGCCGACTACTCGCGACGCGCCATGCGCATTTGCACGTGCCTTGAGACCTTACGAGGCACACAGCTGTGGGTGCTCCGCACACAGATATCTTTAAGCGGTATAGCGATGCCGTGCTCAAGCCCTTTTTGGCCTCATTGCAGCTTCTTCCCTGGGTGCACCAGCTCTTCCTTCTTTTTTTTTTGGTTTTTAAGATGGTCCAAGCAAACACCAGCTCTTCCTCCAGGTGACTTCCGCCCGTGAGGCAGCTGTGGCTCATCAGGAGACCTCCATTGCTGCAACAGTCATTGCATCACCACCGATGCCCCTCCTACAGACTTCTTCTCCATCCTCTGTCTCGTCCTCCTCCTCCCCTTCTGCCCCGATCACACCGACTCAGACACAGGGTGTCACGGCAGCGGCACACGGGAAGAAGGGACGACGGAGGCGTGGCTCGGGCCAGTAGCAGTTGCAGCAGGAGCCGTCATCGGGCAGTAGTAGTGGACGCTCAGTTCATTGCTACAACTATGGAGGCACCAGTCACTACACCGAGTGCTAGCAGCTGCTCGACTGGGCGCGGATTACTTGCGGGCTCCACGCTGCGCACACACTACGGTCTATGCCAAGCAGCACATCCTCCGGGCGCGCGGCGACCACGACCGCAGCAGTTCCCACATCACCACCAGCGACCAGAGGCGATCCAGACCCACATGACCGCACCATCGCCGAGCTCCGTCACCTTCTGGCGCTTCGCTTTGAGGGAGGTGCGAGTGTGTTTTCACAGCCGGGTGGTTCACAGACTGTCTATTCGTCCGTTCTTGTAGCTCGAGATGACTTGTGTCGGGGGGCACAGTCATCATGTGATGACGATGGGCCTGACTGTACGGACTGGATTCATGAGTCTCATATTTGTGCCCTTTGTCGTTCCTCCCCACATGCTGCCCAGCGTCCGTCTGAGGCCAAGTGTTCCGTTGCCCGTTTTATAGCGACGTCCTCTAGTCGTGATCCCGGTGGCACTTGGATCATGGACTTTGGTGCCACTCATCACATGACCTGTCGTCGTAGCGATTTCGTTCTCGGACCTGTCGCATCTGTTTGCACAGGCTCTGGTCAGTCCTTGCCAGTCCAGGGTGTTGGGGTCGTCCATTTCGATGGTCTGTCTGGCCCCCTGTATCTTTCCGAGGTTCTATTTGTACCTGACCTTGAGCTCAGCTTACTTTCTGTACGTGCTTGCACACTGATGGGATTCTCTGTGGAGCACCCTGCAGAGTCCGCGATTGTGACTGCTTTTGAAACTCATAGCGTTGTTCTTTGTGCCTGTGTTGTGGATCACCTGTATTATGTCTCTCAGACTTGTGCTCCTTGCTCCCCCTCCCCTTCCGCTCGTGTTTTTTTCACTGGCAATCTGTTTCCTGAGCACCAGCGATTGCTTCATCGCCGCCTGTGTCATGTAGGATCCGACACTGTGTTGAAGCTCATTCGAACACAGCCTGTCCTCGGTCTTGACGCGACTTCTTTCCAGAAGCCGCCCAAGACTGACTGCCTCTTTTGCGCTTAGGGTAAGATGCATCGTTGCACCTACCCTGACTCCCGTTCGCCCTCGAGTTAGTTCATTCGGACCTTCTTGGTCCCCTACCTGTCGAGTCTCTGGCCGATTGGGATCAATATGTCCTGACCGTGACTGATGAATTCACCCGGATGCGGTGGGTCTACAGCCTGCGCCAGAAGAGTGACGCCGCTCTTGCGGTTCGTCTCTGGCTAGTGATGGCTGAGCGTCAGTCTCGCCACACGCTGCACACTCTCCGCTCGGATCGCGACGGCAATTTCCTTGGCGAGATAGATAGCTTCTTCACCGAGCACGGGATTTTTCATCAGGTCTCCAGTCCTGTTATTCCTTAGTAGAACGGTGTTTCTGAGCGCTGGAACCGCACCATGGAGGATGCGGTTCGTGCTATGCGGTCTGAGTGCGGTCTTCCGGAGTCCTTTGCTTTTGAAGGGTTTACCTACATGACTTGGGTCTGGAACCGCCTCCCGCACGGTCCTCTTCCGGACCACATCACACCGTATGAGCTCTGGTTCGGCCACCATGCTGAATTGCGCCTCGCTCGCGTCTGGGGATCCTTGGCTTCTGTGTGGTACATTGAGGACCAGCAGGGGTACAAGGTCTCACCACGGGGTTACTTGTGCGCCTTTGTCGGTATTTCCCCACATTCTAAGGCATGGAATTTTTGGGACCCTACTCATCGTTGCATTGTTGACTCCCGCATCGCGCTCTTCTTTGAGCCCCTCACCTATCATGATCAGACTTCGATCACGTCGCTGTCCGTCACACATGTTCCCACGTGTCCGTTTGAGCACTGATCGCCAGGCTGATGTGTCCGTGCGAGCACTGATCGCCAGGCTGATGTGTCCGTTCGAGCTCCCTCCACTTCTCCGGCGCTTGATGACCCAACGATCATCGCTGTCGGTCCAGAGATCTCTCCAGCACCGCCGGCTTCTACCCATGCCCCTTCACGCTCCACAGGTACCCATGATCCTGTACCTATGCGTACTCCTGAGACCGTACCTGTGTACGCCGGCACCCTTGCCTATGTGTGTGAACATGCCTCACCTGCTCCTACTGTCACACCGAGCTCCGTGTCTCCCACACCCGCATCTCCTCGCACGGCCTCACCAGTTCCCTTGCCTCAGCCCTCACCATTTGCAATTCTACCCGTTCCTGAGCTTGATGTGCGCCCCTCGAGCCCGGGTTACTCCCGTGAGCCTGGCGGTCGCCTTCGACCACTGGACTCCGGAGCTCAGCGAGTGTCTGGTCCTCCACCCAGGCACTCTATTTGCAACATTGTGAGTGGTGATCCCGGCACAAAGGCCCTTGGCCTGAGTGTCCACACTGAGCTTACAGACGTACATCCAGCATGTCCCGTAGGGCACGACCTCGTCACTCGCGAGTTTCATATCGCTTGTGATGCAGCACCCGATCTTGTGGTCGTTAGACCTAGCACTAAGGCGTGTACTCTTGCCACGCAGAGCTCTCCCTCTATGGCGCCTGACCCGGGCACATTGAGGGAAGCTCTCACGTCACAGGATGCTGACGCCTGGCGTTCTACTTACGAGGATGAGCTCTGCGCCATCCGAGAGCACGGATTTTACGAGCTAGTTGACCTTCCACCTGGGAGGAAGGCTATTCAGGTCAAGTGGGTCTTTTGCAAGAAGGTGAAGTCAGATGGCTCACTGGAATACCACAAGCCTCACTTGGTCATCAAGGGGTACTCTCAGATTGAGGGCATCCATTACACTGACACCTTTGCCCCTGTTGGTCGCATGACCTCAGCTCAAGCTCTGTTCGGTGTAGTGGCTCAGCATGACTGGGAACTGCATTGGGAATGCGTTCCTCCATGGCTCTCTGGATGAGGAGATTTACGTGGCTCAGCCACCCTCAGACTTTGAGGATGGTGACAAGGTCTGGCGCTTGCGCAAGTCCTTATACGGCCTCAAGCAGTCTCCTCGGTGTTGGAACCAGGAGATCACTAGCACCCTGACTCGTGTCGGATATGTATAGAGCGAGGCAGATCCCTCTCTCTTCATCCGACAGACGCCTGAGTAATTCATTGCCATCCTGGTCTATGTCGAAAATCTTTTGATCACATCTCCTTCATTGGAGGCCGTGAAGGAGGCCAAGGCTATCCTCCAGACTGCTTATAGGATGAAGGACCTTCGTCCTGCAGCGGTGTTTCTCGGCATGGAGATCGTGCGAGACCGCAGACTTCGTACTCTTGTACTGCATCAAGCCCGATACGCATGTGTTGTGGGGGAGCGCTTCAGTGACCTTCTCGGCGTAGTGCCCAAGGCTTCCACACCTCTTACACCTGATGGGCAGGATGCCCTGAAGGTTGACGATCGCACACAGCTAGGGAAGACAGTGGATGTGACCCTGTACCTTTGTCTCATCGGATCTGTGATGTACCTGGCCACTACCACACGTCCTGACGTTGCATTTGCCGTCAACCGCCTTGTCCAGTTTTTGCAGGCTCCATGCGCTAGAGCCCTTCACGCGGCTGTGCGAGTGGAGCGGTTAGTGGTCACCACTCTGCTTTCACCGGCAGTGTTTGGTGGTCTTTGACGGCTACACTGACAGCGACTGGACTTGGAGCCCAGATGGACGCAGTCGCACCGATACGTGTTCCTGCTCGGTGGGGCCGTTGTGTCCTGGCGCAACGAGAAGCATGGTTGCATTGCACGTATCTCATCGGAGGCAGAGTACGTTGCTTTGGGTGTAGGGGCTGCTGAGGCGGTATGGATGGAGCGCCTGTTCCATGAGCTTGGCAAGTCAATGCCTGCCATTGTGCTTCGCTGTGACAACCAGAGTTCTCTTGCCATTGCAGAGAACTCTGGTGTCTTTCATACTCGCATGAAGCATATTGCGGTTGAGCACCACTTCGTGCGTGATCTGGTGGAGCAACACCTGATCTCCGTCATTTGGGTTGGCATTGACATGCAGCTTGCTGACTTCTTGACGAAGGAACTAGCACGCAGAAAGCTCATTGTGGCCATTCATCCTGTTGGACTTCGCCCCTTGCCTGAGAGTGGTTGAGTGTGGGGTGTGTCCGTGTCCGTGTCACATTTGTCGTTGCACTTGTTTTTGTAATCGTCTCAGTGCTGCACGTGTATGGATATGCGTACCATCGGGTCATGGGGGAGTGTTGTGATTTGTGACATTCTTGTCGACCTGTACAGTTTACTGTGACCACTCGACCGTGTCCATACTCGTGCAGATACCTGATGCAGACCCTAGAGGCACCGGTGCGTCATCTGGTGGCAGACTACCATCCTGGAGCTGATTGACGACCGTTCTAGAGCGCTTGACGCTACCCGGAACCTCCTGCAGGTTTTCTGCAGCACACAGGAGGCTATCGGTGGACTGGCCGTGGGCCCGATTTGCATGTTTTTGTATTGTGTGTCCATTTCTTGATGCCCGATGCATGCCTGTGACCAGTCGTAGCGTCTGGTTTCTGATTCTGCATGTTTAGGTTCAGACGGCGTAGCATTCTGACATGTTTGCACAGAGTTATGTCAAAAACAGTGGTTTTGGGCCGGTTTTAGGACAGATCTTGCACTGCCGCGTGCGACACCCGCCGTGCTCCGTGGTAGGTACTTATTCCATGGAGCTGTTATTTGTCATTTCTCTCTGCAAATGCTATTGAAGCATTCAGACACTTTGCCTTGTGTCTCCTAGCCAGACCCTTGCCGGTGTGTGCACGACTTGTGACTGTTGTCACCGTCTGACCAGGTGACCAGGTGACCAGGTGAGCGGCTGTGTCGCTAGGAAGCTTCCACACATCTTCTCATGCGCCGCATCCCACAAACCCCCCTCCCCCAATAACCGAAAAACCCCCTAGTTACATTGGGGGGTTTGGGTTTTTTTTTTTTAACTTGCTTGGACATCTGCCAGGCCCTGCGGTAGCGGGGCCTGGCAGATTCCCTTTCTTCTATCACACGTGCGCCACATCTCGCAACCCCCCCCCCTGATATCGGAAAAACCCCCTAGTTACATTGGGGGGTTTGGGTTTTTTTTTTTTAACTTGCTTGGACATCTGCCAGGCCCTGCGGTAGCGGGGCCTGGCAGATTCCCTTTCTTCTATCACACGTGCGCCACATCTCGCAACCCCCCCCCCTGATATCGGAAAAACCCCCTAGTTTAACTAGGGGGTTTGGGTTAGACTTTTTCACTTTCCCAGGCACCTGCCGGGCCACGCTACCGCGGGGCCCGGTTGATGCCCTTTCGTCCATCACAGCGTGCGCCAAATCCTGAAAACCCTCCCAAACCAACGATAAACCCCCTAGTTTACATGGGGGGTTTGGCAGGGTCATCGCAGGAAGATTGCTTGCAGGAAGATTTCGCCGCGAAACTCCTCTTGCGAGCTCGCGACCACCGGCGAAGCTCGACGTAAAAAAACATGTCAAATGTGATATACACATGAAACATACATCAGCCGTGCCTGTTTTTGCTCGCACAAAGAAAAACATGGGCACCACTGTCATGTCGTTTTTGACTATGGACAGCGTAGTCTTTCCGTTTTCGACTGTGGACACCGCCGTAAGTTCCTTTTTTTACCATGGACACCGCATCTTTACCTGGCAAAACGATGAATAAACTGCAATGGAACAACATGGTGGGAGGAAGAGGGTATGACGAATACATGTGGGAGGGTTAAAGGAGCCTCTGAGCAATATTTTGTGTGCGGGTATGTTGCATGGTACCCCAACAGGCTTGGGGAGGATGTCAAGACGGTAGGCAAGCATAGAAATATTAGAGTTGGAAACATTAGTTGGAAACTATTCTAAAGCGCTTGTTGGGGCTATTGCGTTGTTGATGCAGCGTGCAGGCTTCCACGCTAGTTGCTTAGTCTGCTCCCCCCCCCAGTTTGCCGTTCTAGAGCTTAATTCTGAGTGCTCTAGGTTTGTTACTCAGAGATGCATGCGCCATTGTCAGCACCAGAAAGCGGTTGACAACTAGAAGTGACTGCTTAAGAAAGAAGAATTAGCAACAATGGGAGACCCTTCCAAATTCTAGCTCCCCCCTAGCTCTGCAGAGCTTGTTACTCAGATTGTAAGCCAATCACAAAATAGACCTAATTTCTGGCAGGCAGGGTTTTCTCGGTGAGCCCTGCCATACGGCGGACAGCCCAAACCTGGGCGTCATCCGTTTTACCTGAAAACTGGACCATACCATAATACGCACACTGCGAACTCAGTCCTCCGGTCAGAACCAGCTACAAATGTAGCACTGCGGAATTATGGCTACCTGAACCCAGACAACATCTACGCTAATCCCCGGTACCAACAATGCCCGAAAATCATGAAACCTGGACCCTAGGCATGACAGAGCGCTGCAAACGCAATAGTGCAGTCAGATACGGCGCTGGACATACGCAGGCAGCATATGCAGCAACAGTGCCTGCCGGCGGCATGACTGCAGAGGAGGTCTGCCGATGGAAGTGAGCACGAAGGAGGGAGGAGGCTCCAGCAGACTGCGTGTAGGCCTCAGCGTGCGTCGGCTCCACCGGACGACACTCCATTAGCGTCGCATCTCGCCGTCAGTCATCTGCACGCCGATGTACACAAGCCGGGAGGACACAACAGAGTACAAGTGAGATATGTGAGGCAAAAACCAACAATATCTACACCGCTCTTCTCAGCCATACGTGCATGCATTTGTGATACGAATCTAGTGGACAAGTGAAAAATTTCTCCAAATCACCTCCTAGCTCACAAGTAGGAAACACCAAGATCTTAACAGGTATACGAGTTGCTTGGTTGCCCGTTGTAGGTAGGCCTACTGGACTAACTACTGGTTTGTGTGGCTTCCACCCGTAACGAGCGACAACCGCGATGATTATCCGTATACCCCGTACTGGTGGTATGTGTTGAAATAGTATGCACCTTGTCCACTGCCTAGCTGGCTAGCTACACATACATACAAGGCATGCACTGCTCTGTGGAGTATGTCCCCTTGGTCTATTGTGAGATGGGCCAGGAATGCACTGCCCATAATGGGTATGTCCCCTGTGGCTCATCATAGGAACCATGCCTTTTTGGCTTGGTTGATTAGGCACCGAAGTCTCAAACCAGAGGTCGCGGGTTCAAACCCCGCAACGGCTGCAATATTCTTTGTGGCGGAAACTAGGACAGGAAGTTTCTAGGAAGCTTACTAGAGCCTGCCTTGAGGATGACACTTGGCGGTCTAAGGACGCGCCAAGTAGGAATGTAGGTTGAGGTTGGCTCCGGTGGAGCCACTACAAGCAGAAGCTTTAGCAAAGCTCTGCACGCATAAAAGCCTATACCTTGCATGCATCTATTTACAGTTCTTGCCTTTGAGACTCCTCACAGAGTGTCCAACCAAAGGTAGACACTAAAGACCAACATGCGGACTTCGTGAAGTTGCATACCAAACGAACCTAAAGTGTGGATCCCTCGTTCGAGGGTGATATGTTATCTTGGTTGCAATACCAAGAGCGGTTGGCGGCCTCCCATGTCGGGACCCATTTTCTAGACCGTTGCTATCCGGCGCATTGACAAAGGGTTATGGGCCCACACTTCTGGTTCTAAGGCACGCTTCCAAGACCGACTAGCGCGTGGTCTTGCAGGGCGCACAGGTACAACAGGGACACGACCATCGGACGGCTCCATCTGCTCCATCGGCTCCATCGGCTTCTTCAGGTAGGGTGCGCGCACGTGGCGGACTAGGGGACAAGGAATCACTCTGTCCATGTTGGACAAGACCCTCAAGCCCCAACGGGATTAAGCTCTACCCCTTTTTAGAAGGTGGTACGACCCCGAGTCCGTTCTCTCACGACAGCACCATCGCCTTAGGCGATCATCGGCGGGAGGGGTATGCAACGGAACCAACTGCACCTTTGACAACTGTTTCAGTCAGCAGCCTCATCAGCCTCATCGGCCTCAATGAAGCAGAGTAGCAGTGAAGCAGAAAATACGAGCAACCGCAAGAAATGGCGGATCCGACTCCAGCCCGCCTTGAGGCGGGTATGTCCAAATTCACGGGGACAGGTTTTCCCTTGTGGAAATGGCAGTTTGAGATTGTCATGAACGTGCGTGGCTACCTCGACATCCTAAAAGGGACCGAGATAGCACCAGCCGATGTGAGCGTGTCGACGCATGCGGCTGACCTTGCAGCATGGATGATGAACAACAACATGGCTCTCGCCATTCTTGTCACGTCCATCAACGAGACTCAACACTCCCACATCACAGGATGCACGTCGGCTGCCGAGGCGTACGCAAAACTCGCACGCATGCATCAATCAAATGCCCTAGCAAACCAACTCTTCATCTTCCAATGGTTGATGTCAATGAGGGTGAGCGAAGGAGAATCGATACACGCATTTTTGCAGTCGTTCGACAATGTGCTGCAAGAGGTCCAGTAAATGGAATGGAATCTCGACTCCAACATGCATGCCATGATCCTTCTAATGGCGCTACCGTAAAGCTGGGGGTCCTTGATCACCGTATTTGGCGGTTGGAAGGAGGCAGATCTGATGTACGAGGCTGTCGCCGAACACGTCCACAACGAGTCCATGCGACGCAGTGGTGCTGAGGCAAACATCTCAGCCTATGCCTCTCTCTTCGGTAGACAAAGTGCAAGCTCTCGCTCCAGTCAAGGCAACAGCGGAAGCGGTGGCGGTGGAGGGAAAGGCAATGGTGGCGGGAAGAGTTCCAAGAAGCCCGGCAACTGTCACAACTGCGGCAAGGCTGGGCACTGGGCTAGGGACTGTCGTAGTCCCAAGAGAGAAGGCGGGAACAAAGGTGGAAAGAGAAGAAGGAGCTCACCAACTTGATGGCTAGGGGGCTGCCCATGAAGGGCGCAGCGATCCTTAGGCCCGGGACATTCGCCCTTGACTCGGGCACCAACCACCACTCATCAAAAGAGAAGGGAGGATTTGTCTCCATGGCCGAATCTGTCATGCGCATCAAGTGTGCAAATGGTGGCGTCGTCCAAGCCATGGGCAAAGGGGACAAGGTGATCACGTTCAACGTGAATGGTGCGGAGAAGGCAGTCAACCTTCAAAAGGTGGTGTACATGTCCTCCTTTGCAGCCAATTTGCTGTCCGTCTCACAAATCACCGACAACAACATGACAGTGGTGTTCACCAACAAGGAAGCGGTGGCCCTAAAAAACGAGGACATCCAAATTTTGTACACCAAAGACGACCTCATGCTTCAAGTTCCAAGAGTCGACGGCCTCTACGTGCTTCAAACCAAAGTCACCAAGGCGTCGAATGAGGGACTTGCATGTGCCACCAAGACAGTGGCAGCGGAGCCAAAGGATGCACCACTGGCGACCGCTGCGGCCGCCACATCAACCAAGGACACATATGCTGAGCTGTGGCACCGGCGATTTGGCCACGTGGCCAACAGCACGCTGCAAAAGATACAAGAGCAAGAGGTAGTCCACAGAATGGAAGGGTGCACTATGAAGCATGGCGAAGGGTGTACATTGTGTGAACCATGCCTCCAAGCGAAGGCAAAGAAGAAGCCGTTTGAGAGAGGAGATCAACGAGCGGAGCACGTCTTAGAACTGATACACAGTGACGTGTGTGGACCCTTCCGCACACCGTCTAACGGAGGAAGCAAGTACTTCCTGACCATCATTGACGACTTCAGCCGCAAGTTGTGGATCTACTTCCTCAAAACAAAGGGAGAGGTCAAGGAGAAGCTCCTCGAGTTCATCGCCATGGTGGAGCGGCAAACGTCCAAGAAGGTGAAGGCGCTCCGAAGTGACAACGGGGGTGAGTACGAGGCATGCAAGCCTTGGCTCAAGCATCATGGCATCTGCCACAAGCAAACCACCCCTTACAATCCCCAAAGCAATGGCATTGCCGAGAGGATGAACCAGACCCTACTCGGCATGGTGCAAAGCATGCTCTTTGACGCCAAGCTCCCACCTTGCTTTTGGGCTGAAGCAGCAACAACGGCTTGCTACCTCTTGAACCTCACACCAGCGACCGCCTTGCGGAAGCGTGGAAAGGAGCAGGACAAGCAGCTGAAGACCCCACAGGAAGCATGGTCGGGAAAGAAACCCAACGCGTCTCATCTGAAGGTGTTTCGGTCAACTGCATGGGTGAAGATCTACTCGGGAGAAGGTGGAGGCAAGCTCGACGCACGCTCCAAGAAGTGCATCATGGTTGGGTACGACACGTCACACAAAGCCTATCGGCTTTGGGACCAGGCAGCAGGCAAGCTTGTGAGGAGCCGCGGCGTCGTGTTTGATGAACGCACCCTTGGAAAGGGAGAGCTGCTGGACCCGACCCACACTCCCAAAGCAGGAGAGTGGATAGTGTTGCTTGAGTCCGGAGACCAAGCACCCGAAAACTGGCTCGCCTTGCCAGCAGGTGGTGGGAATGGGAGAGTGGCTACGGAGGATGATGCAGCATCTGACATGGACGCGGATACCAAGGCGTCCGAGGCTTTCGAGTCTGACTTGGAGTCTGACCACTCTTCTGACGACGACGACGACGACGACAAACCACCACCTGTGGAAACACCAGCACCAAAGCAAGAAGCGGCACCACTATCCCGGCGCAATTTGCGACCAAAGAGAGCACCTTTGTGGTATGAGGATGATTGGACCGTTCTTAGCTATTTGTGCATGGCTCAGGGAGAGCCATCCACAGTGGCAAAGGCCATGATTGACCCAGATGCGACCAAGTGGAAGGAGGCAGTGGATAGCGAGCTCACATCCATTGCCGAGAACGGCATGTGGGTGCTGGTGGATAGACCCGACAAGGCCCACATGGTGGGATCCAAGTGGGTCCTCCAAGTGAAGAAGAAGCAAGACGGCAACATCGACAAGTTCAAGGCAAGGGTAGTGGCTAAGGGGTTCTCTCAACGCCCGGGCTCCGAGTACGACGAGACGTTCGCGCCCGTCGTGATCTTTGCCTCCATCCGCTCTCTCCTTGGCATTGCTGCCACAAAGAACTTGGAGATACACCAGATGGACGTCAGGACAGCTTTCCTTTATGGGAAGCTTGACAAGGAAGTGCTGATGGAGGTGCCCGAAGGAGTCGAAGCTCCCAAGGGCAAGGTGTGCAAGTTGGTGAAAGCGCTCTACGGGCTGAAACAGGCCCCAAGGATGTGGTACAAAGAGATGGACGGTTTCATGACCGGCCTCTCCTTCGTGCATTGCCAGAATGATCCGAGCATGTACGTGCGCGATGATGGGAGAGGGCTGATGCTGGTTGCGCTATACGTGGATGATCTGATCATCTGCTCGTCTTCGGTCGAGCTGCTGGATGGGCTGAAGTCTGACCTCAGCAAAAGGTTCAAGATGAAGGACATGGGTCCTCTCGAGTACTACCTCGGGATTGCCATCCTCCGCAACCGAGTAGCAAGCACCATCGAACTCAACCGAACCAAATGCATTGGTGAGGTACTAAAGCGCTACCACATGGAAGACTGCAAACATGTTAGCACCCCAATGACGACCGACACAAAGCTGAAGGCCTCCATGTCGCCAAGCAATGAAGCAAAACAAAGGGAGATGCAAGACATCCCCTACCAGTCCGCCGTGGGTAGCATCATGTACGCCATGGTAGGGACTCGTCCGGACATCTGCTATGCTGTGGGACAAGTGAGCAGATTCGTGGCCAACCCTGGGCCACAACATTGGCAGGCAGTCAAGCGCATCTTGCGCTACCTGCAGAAAACACGTCACATGGGCCTCGTCCTTGGAGGTCAAGAAGGAACGGACCCCCTTTGTCTGAAATGCTACACCGACGCTGACTGGGGAGGAAATCTCAACGACAAGAAATCCACCTCTGGATACGTGTGCATCTTGAATGGCGCTGCCATCTCATGGGCCAGCAGGAAGCAGGATTGTGTTTCCGTGTCCACGGCTGAGGCAGAGTACGTTGCTTTGTCTGAGGTGTGCAAGGAGACTCAATGGCTCCGCAGCCTGCTTGGCGAAATGACAGTGCCACAGAAGGACGCCACGATCGTACACGTGGACAACATGAGCNGAGATCATCTCCCGGCGAACGAAGCACATCGACATACGTTACCACTACTCACGTGACCTGGTCATGAAGAACGTGGTGGACTTGCAGCACTGCGGAACAAAGAGCATGCTTGCTGACTGCATGACCAAGCCGCTGGAGAGCGACTTGCATTATGCAGGCATTCGTGGATTCGGCATGAGGAGTGCGGCATAGGAAGGGTGAGCTCCAAGGCATTGATGGAGCCGAGCAACCGATAGATGGACAGAGGTGCAAGGGAGAGATTTGTTGAAATAGTATGCACCTTGTCCACTGCCTAGCTGGCTAGCTACACATACAGAAAAGGCATGCACTGCTCTGTGGAGTATGTCCCCTTGGTCAGTTCTGAGATGGGCCAGGAATGCACTGCCCATAATGGCTATGTCCCCTGTGGCTCATCATAGGAATGATACCTTTTTGGCTTGGTTGATTAGGCACCGGAGTCTCAAACCAGAGGTCGCGGGTTCAAACCCCGCGAGGGCCGCAATTTTCTTTGTGGCCAAAACTGGGACAGGAAGCTTCTAGGAAGCTTACTAGAGCCTGCCTTGAGGATGACACTTGGCGGTCTAAGGACGCGCCAAGTAGGAATGTAGGTTGAGGCTGGCTCCAGTGGAGCCACTACAAGCGGAAGCTTTAGCAAAGCTCTGCAAGTATAAAAGCCTGTACCTTGCATGCATCCATTTACAGTTCTTGCCTTTGAGACTCCTCGCAAAGTGTCCAACCAAAGGTAGACACTAAAGACCAAAATGCGGACTTTGTGAGGTTGCAAACCAAACGAACCTAAAGTGTGGATCCCTCGTTCGAGGGTGATATGTTATCTTGGTTGCAATACCAAGAGCGGTTGACGGCCTCCCATGTTGGGACCCGTTTTCTAGACCGTTGCTATCCAGCGCATGGACAGTATGGAGTAGCCACCCTGGAGAGCACGATGACATGATCCTTGATATGGACCCAGCTGGCGCCGGAGCACCGATGGGTGGTGGCCCCACCCACTAGTAGCTGCCAGATCCTTGCCACGACGTCTTGGGTGCTTGCTTGGATGCTGGGTATTTTGTTCTACAATTGCTAGAGTTTTCTTGGTGGACTACTTGTGAGCCCGAGTTTCATGAATTGTATCGTCTTTCTACTGATCGATGCCAGACCTATGCGTGTGACCAGTTGTAGTGTCCGGCTAGAGATTGTGCATCTCTAGGTTTAGACGGTGTTGCATTTGGATACATGTGCACAAAGATACGGCCAAAATATTGGTTTTTGGGCCGGTTTAGGATAAACTGACATGGCGCGTGCGTCACGTGCTGTGCACCATGACAGTTATTCATGCTATGTCCTTGTCAGTTGTCATCTCTCTCTGCAACCATATTCAATTTGAGCTTCCTGTCACTCTGTACATGTCCCTTTCTAGACCCTTCCAGTTTTGTGCATGACTTGTGACTACCATCACACACTAACTCAGTGCAGACGCTTAGTTAAGTGGCAAGGAGTTAGGAAGGTTCCAGGACGTTTCTCAATAGCGAGATGCATCAAGCGAGTACAAGAGATAGCTAGGACCAAGAACAGCCATAGATTGCTTGACGGGAGTGTAAAATAAGACGGAGACAAGTAAGTGGGAGTAACAGCCTCACGAGGTGTTACGTGACGGGCAGCGAGCGAGCGAGCAGTGAGCTCCCTCTAGCTCGGTACCCTCGAGCTGTTGGTCATTGAACCACCTGTCATCAAGTCATAGAAGTGAATCCTGTCAAGCATGCTAGGATTCGAATAAAGAATAAGCTTGGACAAGCACTCGGCTCGGCGGGCAATAGCACCAAGCCTGAGTGACCACGTAAATCAGGTGTGTGGATTTGTGAGGTCCCGTCACCACGGTGAGGCCATCAGATCAGCCATCTCTCTCCGGTCAGTCAACTGCGCAAGTGAGGTGAGTGTGCAATGAGGCCAGAGGTCACCATGTGGGACTTTCATACATATCAACACTCCCCCATGACCCACATCTGACACATACTTAGACAAGCACGGTCACAACGGTGACATAACGGGACAGGATACTCGACACAATGGTACACGAACATTGGCAGGACACATCAACTGGGAGCATCACGCGGGCATTGCAACCCAACAGAGTGAACTACATTCTTGAAGACATTGCTGCTCAGTGCCTTTTTAAAGAGTTCAGCTTGCTGCTGACGGGTGTCAACTTAGACAATTTGGACATCACGTGCAGCTGACATGCTCACACACAAAATGGTGTTCCACATTGATATGCTTTGTGCGATTGTGATGCATCTCATCATGTTCTAGAATGGATTTTGTGCCTTGATTGTCACAGCGTAGAGTGATGAAATGGATGGGAACATGCAGCTGCTGTAGCAAATGCCACAGTCAAACACTCTCACAGGTGCCTGCACCCAGGGCAACATACTCGGCTTCACTAGAGCTGCGTGCCATAGAGCCCTACTTTCCACTCTTCCACAAGATAGCTGTCCCACTCGCAAGGAAAACATTAACAGTGCAGCTCCGAGCATCTACATCATGCGCCCCTCACCATCAGTGTAGCCATTGATGGCCACCGTCGGCTGTGCCCGGTAGCACAGATCGACTCGTGCAGGAGAGAGTGCATACCTGATGACGCGCAACTCTGCCCCCATGTGGCGTGCCCTCGGGCACTGGGGGAACTGAGCATGGAAGTTCACGGCAAAGGTGACACCTGCTCTGGTGGCAGTAGCCAGGTACATTAGGGACCCTATGACTCGCAGGTAGGAGGTGACATCCACCGGCTCCCCCAGCTTTGATACATGAGGAGTCTTCAGCAGCCTTTGCCCCACAGGCGTCATTGGTGTAGATGCAGTGGGAACAGCCTCAATCTGGGAGGCAAAGCGCTCCCCCCATACTCCGCTTGGTGGACGTGAAGGACGCGACGAGGACGGTCTCGCTCAAGCTCCATTTCGAGAAAGACGAGTGCTGGACCCATGTCTTTCATTTTGTACGCAGACTATAGTAGATCCTTCACATATGACACTGCATCTCAACTCGGGGAGGTGATCAACAAGTCATCAATGTAGAAGAGGATGGAAGAAAAAGGTGCAGACCGAGGTGTGAAAAAGAGGGAAGGGTCTACTGTGCTGCGTTGGTAGCCCCTTTTCCAAGGGTGGAGGTGATCTCTTGGTTCCAACACCTTAGTGACTGCTTAAGGCCATAGAGGGCCTTCCGCAGCCGCAAGACTTGGTTGGTAACATCCCAAAACCCTAGGAGTTGCACCATGTAGATCTCCTCATCCAATTGCCCGTGCCAGAAGGCGTCGTTCACTTCCATTTGCTCAAGCTCTCAATCATGGTGTGCTACGAGACTTAGGAGAGCGCGAGCTGTGGTGTATCGTCCAACGGGAGCGAATGTCTCGTCCAAGTCAATCCTAGGGACCTGGGAGTGAGACGTGCCTTACCATTGTCAAGTGCACCGTTGGTTTTGTATTTTAGATGGAAGATCCAACGGGCGTCGGTGGCCTTATGGCCGGATGGCAGATCGACCAACTCATGTATAGCATGATCGTCCAGAGCTCTGAGCTAGTCCCACATGGTAGCCTCCCATTGCTGTGCGTCTCGCTCCGCGCGTGTCTGTCACACAGTGGTCAGATCCGGCGGCGAGGGTATGGAGGCAGCGGTTGCATGGCACTCAGTGATGTTGCCAAGAATAGCATCATCTAGCGCACGCTTATGTTTCGTCCAGAGTAGTGTATAGCGGAGGGTAGACCTAGGGTGGACAACCCCTGTCACCAAGCCCAAGGCATCCATGCCTTTCGGCAAGACTGGTGATTTTGCAGGTTGGGACTGAGAAGGATGTGCGGAGGATATAGGGACACTGGAAGAGCACGTGAGAATTGCGCAAAGACGCCAACCATGGACAAATGGTGAGACAGGTGTCAGACAAGGAGGATCTCTAGACAACAGTGGGTGAGGGACAGACTGAGTGGGAAAAATGGATGGGGCCACAGAAGAGTGTACAGGGGACACGGACACCGATGGTTGGATGAGGACACAAGAGGAGACACTGGGGTGTCAGACGAGCCCGACGACAAAGACGGTATAGACCCTGAGGGCGCTGTGGACATGGTGTCGGACGTCGGAGGACGCTAGGAGGGTGAAGGCTGCTGGGGAAACACAGCAGCAGGGCCTGTAGAGATAGGAGGGGTCGTAGGGACAACACCTTCCCCAGCAACCGATAGAGTGGCAGAAGGGGGTCAGCGGCCGTGCCACTCGTGCTCCCATCTCCGGTGGATTTTGGTTCCTTGACTCAGGCACCACCCACCACATGACGTCCGTCCGTTCCGCCTTCGTTTCCTTGGATCACGCTGGTTTTGTTCACCTTGTGCAGACCAGTTCCGGTCAGTTGCTCCCCGTCTATGGTGTCGGTATTGACCACTTTGTTGGCCCCAACGGTGTTCTGTTTCTTTGTGACGTTCTTTGTGTGCCTTCCTTGGAGCTCAGCCTGCTGTCAGTGCCTTCCCTTCATGATCAAGGCATGAATTTCTCAGCCAGTCAGGGTGTTGGGACGGCCTGTCTTTGTCCTTTCCATTGCGTCGTCTTGCATAGTGTCAAATGTGAAAAATTGTACCGTGTTCCTTTCATTGCCCCCTTTGTAGCCTCCGGTGGGTCCTCCCTCGTGCATGTAGAGCCTTCTCTCTCTCTCTCTCTCTCTCTCTCTCTCTCTCTCTCTCTCTTT